>JACTOM010000935.1:2161677-2191471 GCA_015832385.1 Elymnias hypermnestra | reverse complement strand
CGCCCCTGCGAAGGCGGAGGCCGGGTGGACGTGGGCGTCTTTTTGAGCGCCTTTTACCTTCTCCTTAAACTACTCTTTGCCGGTTGCAACCGGAAGTGTCAGAGCGAATGCGTAAGGGAGCCTCTGATACTTCCTATTCAGGTTGATGAGGGTGTCGCTGGGTTTTAGTGGGTATTCTAGCTAAGCTAGCGAGTCCCACACTCCCTACCCTCGTGGTAGGGGTGCGTAAAAGCATTTCCCAGCGTGAAAAAAAAATAAAGGTAAAACCATAAGTATTTTTTAATAAATTTTCTTACGAAATTTTATTATGATGAGATGACCATTTGTCGGTGTAATTTCATTTCTATATTTATCTTTGCAATGTGATTATAAAAGATAAAACCGACTTTAAACTCGCCATGTTTTTATGGCTCAACTTAACAAAATGAAAGTGTACTTTAGCGCCAAAAGTCATTACATCGAGTTGTATGATTTAACTGTTATGGTGCAATAAAATTCCATGTTGTAAATAAGATATTGCTTTTTTACCAACGCAAATTTACAGCGCAACTTTAGTGTCTTAAAATGAAAACACTTACCGATAACAACTTGATTACGCTGACTTCTGTGCTTTTATTGTTATGTCCGCGATAAGAATAACTTGGTGTAGTAAATAACAAATTTATGAGATATATTTTAATGATACATAAAACCTGTATTCTTCAGTCAAGTTGTGTTTGTGGTGAAGCTAATTACCAAGGAAAGCTTTTACTAGGGGGCATGGATCCTATGGCTTAATGCAAGTGCCTGAAACATGTCTGTTTATCATTGATCGACGGGGATCTCTTATTGTCAAGTATGATAGGCTTAATGCTTGGTTCTTGCGGCTGCTCAACGGCACAGGATAGCTGCAAGGGCTCAAGGCCTTTCAATTGACATCGATGAGGTCCAAAAGTCGAAGGAGGATCTCGGGTCTCCAGTAGCGGGCATGACTTTCCAAGGGACACGGGACGCTTTCCTACGGACTGTTGCAGGTTCTGACCGGGTATGGTTGCTTTGGAAAGTTCCTGAACCAAATTGGAAGAAAGGAGTCGGCCGCTTGCCACAAGTGTGGTGCAGCTATCACATATTCAACACATCACACTGTGGCAGTATGCGCAGTCTGAGGACCTCAGCAACACCGCTTGTTGACGCTGATCAGCGGGGAACTCTCGCTTGAGAACATTGTAGGCGTAATACTCTCAAGTGTTGGGCGGAAGTGGCCTTCTTCTGCGAGACTGTTATCTTGCTAAAAGAGGCCCATGAGCGAGAGAGGAAAAATGCAGTTCATGCTCCCTCTCACCACCGAAGGAGGCGGAATACTAGGCGGCTCTTTTTCGTACTTCCTCCCTCCTCCATGACTCATCGCGGACTCATCTAGAGCACCAGGGAAGAATGCGTAACCTGACGTCTGATGTCTCACTTACGGATGATGAGGTTTTAGTGGGTATATCTGACCCATTCGTAGTGCGTAAAATTATTTGCCAGAGCCAAAAAAAGAAAAGAATTGCCTTCTTCTGAAGAGAGAGAGAGCATCAAATTCTCCTGTGCTCCAAAGAAGGAGGACTAGTTATGAACCCTTGAATTACTTTGTCGATCATGATCTTGAAACTTACAAAATATTATAATATTGAAGATTATTTAGGTTCCAAAAATGTTTGGCATTTTGGTGTTAATGGACATTAACTATCTTGAAAGAAATGCTCTAACTGAATTTTAAAAAACTGAAATGATATTGATGATAAATTACTGGACTGAGTTTGATAGGGGTTCTTTTAGGAATACGTCCTATCTATCTCGTAGCATATATGAGAATGGGATTTGACGATTCAAAATTACTGTAAAAGGCTCCTTTTGAAATAAATATTAATGTTATTATATACGTCAATAAGACCTGAATTGAAGAAAAGTTTTAAATTTGTGGTTCTGATAAAAGGTTTGATAAAAAAATTGAATACAATCATAAGAAGAATGAAACCAAGACCTCCGTTAAGGAAGCAAATACGTGCTCCATTACGTCTATGAACTCGTCAAGATCAGAAACACCAAAAGCTATGAAGACAGAATTCATTAAAGCAATCTTTTGTTTTTAAAAGCACTGGGTTCTGATTAGGAAAAATTCTTTTGTTTCTCTTTATCATAGCGACGGCCCCTCGTCGATTTAAGTGTACAATAGAGCCCCCCTGACATGCTTACAATGCTTCGATAGCTTGGAAAACCTCCACAATAAAAACGTAAGAAACAATAGACTTTAATGGAAATGAAATGAAAAAGCATTTGCGTTTCATATTTCTATTAAACTTTATACAGTTAAGTGGGGCTATTTCATTGTTTTTGTAACCTGTGAAATGAGTCATTTGATGTGAAATATGTTTTTCTGCCATAATTTTAGGTAAAACTTCATTACACACGCTTAAATTAGCTGTAAGCTGGTGAAAGTGTGATGAGAACGTTACGAAAAGTGTATTAAGTGGTCTAAATCACACTTGTTTTATTTGATACTCTTGAGACTTAAATGTTTGACGGCAGCAACGTTTTTTAATGTTGGTAACAAGGTGTGCAGCGAGCTAGCGACAAACATCTACCAACATTCAGTGTAAAAGGGCAGAAACTAGTATAAAAGGGCTTGCATTGGGCTGGCGGGCATTCTTACTCGAAATTGTGTCCGGTGCACACCTTGTACCCATAAATTATTGGTTATTGTCATTTAATTAAAAAATGATTTAAAAATATAGTTTAAGGTAATAAATAAACTCTGTGAAAATTAACTGTGGTTGTCTTTATTTAAACGATGGAAGACCAGAACCCGATTTGTTTGTAAACTATACAATGTTATCTTTTGTTTATTAAATTTAAAAGACTCTGGTGTAGCGTCATGTTGCGCAATACTTTGAGATATTAGAAAAATCCGTCCTGTATTTATAGGCTCATATTTTAAAAATTAAAACTTACCTTAAGGGTTTTCATTGTTATTCACATCACTTATATAATCAAATAACAAAATACCAAAAAAACAACACACGCACCGTTAGTACCTGTCACTTTGTAACTGATTTACTTTTTGTTTTATGTATTATCTGGTGTTATCTCTACACATATTTTGTTACGACAGTTACCAAGAAGTGAAGTAGATATACACATTATGACTTAAAATGAAAGAGATGCTCATATTTCTGGTTGCCAAATTTGAGACAGAACTATCCTATCATGTTAACTAGTAGTTGACACAAGCAAGCCATGAAATAAGAGGTTGATGAAGAGTATATATAAACGCGGAATAAATCCGTAAAATATCTTATTTTATCTGTGAATAATTTAGCTTAATAATATCGCGGCACACTCAAGGTTCGGTTTCCACTTTACATGGCTCCAGATCCTTAATCACGCCCCGTTCCAAATGCCAGGGGAGCGGTTTATTCAGTACAGGGGTTTATTACAGTCGTTATTCATTTCATCAAAATTATTCACTCCAATCGGATTACTCGATAAACCCAAATTAGATTTTTATCCTTTATTATCTTATTCTCGATATTAGATAAGAAAATTTCGTACTGGTTAAGGAATTTTAATTAAATTTGTTATATAGATAGAGAAGACCTAGGTCTTAAAAGAGCTGGTGAATGTTTGTATATTAACTATTTACCTTTATTTTAGTAGACTTTCTGTTTTTATTTCTAATTCTAAGAAGATGTATTTTAGTTAAATAATCACGAAGATATGCAGCGTTTTTTATACTAATTTGGTTGAAGGTAGTAGTTTTAATATTTATAAATAAAATGTGGCATTTTAATTTTAAGCATTTTATTTTTCATAAAATATAAAATAAAAACGTCTTAATAAATTCTCTTTTCTAAATTTTAAATTCAAAATGAAAGTTTAATTACTAATTACTAGTGTTGACGAAAAACAAGTGGCATTTTTATTTACAATTCCTCATTTGTGATATCAGTAAATTATTTGTATTAACTTTCAAGACTTAGTATTTTAATGACAATTAAATCCCTGACATATTATCCTATTTCCCTCCCTATTTGTAAACAATCAGGATTCAGTAATAATTTACATTAAATCTTTACACATTTCTCTTTATATAAAACATCTCCTATATTTAATTTTATTCTGATAACAACATACATACATAGCATCACGCCTCATTCCCATAGGGGTAGGCAGAGACAACATCCTTCCACTTGCCACGATCCTTGCATATCTCCTTCGCTTCTTTCATTCTCATTAAACCTTTCATACAAGTTCGTCGGTTTAGAGTACTCTTGACCTGGCCGTTATTTAAAATGTCCTGGATTTGGTCCAGGAACGTTCGCCTTGGTCTTCCCCTTCCAACTTTCGCATTCACTCTTGACTCATAAATCCTTTTTGTCAGTCTCCTTTCATTCATTCTCTCTACATGCCCAAACCATCTAAGCATACCTTTCTCAATTTTAGTCACTACGTCTTCTTTTATACCACAACGTTCTCTTATCACACTATTTCTTACTCTGTCACTCAGTTTTAATCCACTCATGCTTCTCAACGCTCTCATCTCTACCGCATTTATTTTACTTTTGTGATTCTTCTGCCATACCCAACTTTCACTACCATACATAAGTGTTGGCACCAACACTCCAGCATGCACTGCCAGTCTAGCCCTTTGAGACACCATCTGGCTATTCATAAAAGCATGCAGAGCACCATTTACCATATTCCCTGCATTCACTCTCCTTTCGATATCACTTTCACATGTTCCATCTTTTGTAAATTTAGATCCCAAGTATACAAATTCTTTCACCTCTTCCACTTGTTCCCCATCTATCAAAATATTGCCATTCATCATAGATTCATCTCGTTCAAAAAGCATAACTTTCGTTTTGTTTACATTCACTTTCATTCCTTTCCCTTTCAAAGCTTCATTCATAATATTTAGCATCTCCTGTAGCTCATTAGCGGATGACGCAAGTATTACTTGATCATCAGCGTAGAGTAAACATTTGATGAGTAATTCATTCATTCTTAACCCATACATACTTTCTTTTAAATCTGTTAATAATACATAAAAAACAACATAGAATAAACGCAAAGAATGAAAAAAGTGCGTGCGTACAGAGAACACATGTCAGAAGTGAAACTTCTTGGCAAACTAATTTTTAAGTTTGGTTTATATTTATACCAATCTAAAAGTTTAGATGTCCGAGACTTAGAGGGAGGGATAAAGGAAGCTACGTTAGGAATTGTCATTAAAGGATTAAAATTAATACAAATAATTTATTGAAATCTCAACTGACGAATTGTAAATAAAAACTGCCAGGTGTTTTTTGTCAATATTGAAAATTATTTTTAGAGACTTTATGGAATATTTTTATTTCATATTTTATGTTAAATAGCATATTAAATTTAGTATGTTATTAGTAAACATTAAAACTACCTAACCTTCAAACGAATTAGCATAAAACACGCTGTACATCTTCGTGATACTTATCACGCGTTTCATCCGTAAATATTTTACCCTCATGTGCCTAAAAATGTTTCACTTACACTTATTTATTTATTGAAGAAAAACTTCTTTAAATGCGCTTACCTTGGGGAGTGAGCACGTAAATGCGTGACGTGAGCGTTACGAAAAATGTAACCGGGCGAGCCGAACAGATGATATACATTAGTGAAGATAGAAAGAGGGAGTTACATTTCGTATATCCACAATTTCGCTTTCCCTTTCCATAGCTAATATATACATATATATGTAAGTCGCAGAATAAGAGAGAAGAAGCATTAAGCATAGGGGCGAAGGGTTTCACCGCCGACATGGTCATTAGTGGCATCCATAATTCAATTTCCATACTTGGGTGGGCTTTGATGGGTAATGTTGGTGTAATCAAACACTTTATTAATTAACTCAAATTATTATGTCCAATCACTTAATGTTCCCGATAACAATTGATACAAAAACATTAACAATAATAGCTAGGAACGCGACAATTTCAATAGTCGACCGCTCCGGCGGACCGTCACCTGAGAACTACTGCGAGACGCGCGCCGGATTGTCACTATTGACTCTGCCCCACGCTGATAGACAGATGGCGTCAGAGTACTAAAGACTATTACACTCCGCTAACAGAACCCGCATTTGGGTAGTATTTTCATTAATTTAGGCAAATTCCTACCAAATTTCAAGTCTCTACGCCTTATGGTTCCAGAGATATTATAGTTTGTGAATTTACTGACGTTACGAGAGCGGTGATTTCTTGATTATTTTGTACTTAAATCTTACTCTTGAAGAATTTGTATATATTAATATGTTGTTTAACCAAAACTTCTTTACGTATCCTTGACTTGGAACGAACGCTGATGAGTGCGTTACCAAAAGTGTGTTCGAGTGAGGTGAAAGGATGGAGAACATCATTTTTCTATAAGATTGTCAATTTTAAGTTATTTTTATATTAAATATAATCTAGATGGTATGCGGTAGTGATAAATGAAGGATCTCTTCACGCCGTCTGCTAGTTTTAATTTAATGAGTGGGATGAAGTCCCTCTCTTTGAATTCATAATTATTATCTATATAAATTCATTCCATTTACTATGTTAGAGTAATCCTTTTAACGCTTTAAGCACTTGTTACAAATTAAACGTAGCTGGCAGTGAACAGTTCCTAAAAGATCGTTAGCCGTTTTAATTAGAAAGATATTCAGCCTGCGCTTTGGAGCTTCGTTTAAGTTATTACTTAAAATTAATGTTGAAATATAACATTTTCCTTTTGGAATACGGTCCATGTTTAATTTAAACTATATCTATATATATACTATTGTATACAATCCTTGCTAGTTGCTGTTAAATTCAAAATCTCATGTAACATTTCATAAAATTCTTAAATGTGTATTCCATTGCAAGTTTTTATAGTGAAATTCCTCTGGGAACGGGAAATTCAATTATTTTCGCTTAACTTTGAAGTAACTACAGCTATTTTAATGAGAAAGCAACAGCTGATTATATAAAGAAGCGCGATAGAATCTCAAGAGAATATCATTAAACCCTCTTCATAAAACGTGGATGTGCTTTTGTTATTTATTAGTTTTAATCAATATAAAATGGTTTCTATGGGTTATTCTTAAGAGATAAATATACACCATCATGGCCTTTTTATTAATCTTTTAAAGATATACTATAGCACATTAAATTTATATTAAACTAACTAATACTTAAATAATAACTTAAATTACAATAACAATATATACTTAGATGGTTTGGGCATGTAGAGAGAATGAATGAAAGGAGACTGACAAAAAGGATTTATGAGTCAAGAGTGAATGCGAAAGTTGGAAGGGGAAGACCGAGGCGAACGTTCCTGGACCAAATCCAGGACATTTTAAATAACGGCCAGGTCAAGAGTACTCTAAACCGACGAACTTGTATGAAGGGTTTAATGGGATTGAAGGAAGCGAAGGAGATATGCAAGGATCGTGGCAAGTGGAAGGATGTTGTCTCTGCCTACCCCTATGGGAATGAGGCGTGATGCTATGTATGTATGTATGTATATATACTCGAATATACGTGTGATACACATTCCATGTATATTTAAATATATCATATATTTTAATGATATAACATCTTACTCCAGTCCCTATATATACTATGAGGTGCCCCATCGCCATTTTATTAATATACAGGAAACTCTATTTTAAAAGATAAAATAATATTTATAAGAAACCAGCAGAAGAAAAACCGTATTTCATTCTCCCTCTTCCCGCACAAACTTTCCACAGCCCCCTCGTTTTCCTTTTTTTCTTTTTTCAAAACACAAGGCTTGTGTAGGTTGCCAGTATCACCTGTATATCATTAATTAGAAAAGGATTTATATGAATAATATTACTGAATAAATATAATGAATTTAATTATTTATTTTATATACATATATGTATGTCTGTATATAATATATGTCTCAGAATAAGAGAGAGAGAGCATACAGCACAGGGGCGTAGGGTTCTTCACCAACAGCGTCATTAATGGCGTCCATAATGTCAATACTGTGGGCGTGTAATGGGTAATGTTGGTACAATCAAACAATTTATTAATTAACGCGGCTTATAATGTTTGATCACTTAATGTTCCCGATATCATTTTACTCAAACTCATAAACAATAATAGATAGGAACGTGACAGTATCAAAAAGTCGACCGCACCGGCGTGCCGCCACCCGACAACTACCGAGAAACGCGTCGGATTGCCACTTATTGACTCTACCCTACGCCGATAGACAGATTATATCGGATTATTTGTCGAAGGGCAAGTGTCTGTGTTAGATAACCGCTGTCACCCTAAAATATCCAGGTAAGAAACTACCCCACTCATTCGCACGGCTCACAGATTGATATAAGTACCCGGACGCCACTTCAGACGACACATTCCATCCCCGATTCCCAAACTATAATGTTACTCTGTTTCTTTCTATTTCTAAGTTGAATTGTTAAATTAGTATGTACCATTTAGTAAAATAAAATTAATCTTCCATCTTTAAAGTCTTGTTACTTCCACCACATAACATCTGTGGAACGCTGGCGCCATCTATCGGCGTGGGACATAGTCCATAGTGGCAGTCCGGCGGGAGTCTCTCGGGAGTTGTCGAGTGGCGCTCGACCAGAGCGGTCTACTGTTGGAACTGTCTCGTTCCTAGCTATTACTGTTAATGAGTTTGTGAAAATTGATATCGGGAACATTAAGTGATTGAACATTACAATCCGAGTTAATTAATAAAGTGTTTGATTGCACCAACATTACCCACGAACGCCCCTCGAATAAGAAATTAAATAATGGATCCTATTTATGCTTCTCCGTTCTCTCTTATTCTCCGCCATATATATAATTTTTTTTATGTAAGGATGTATCCGTCACACTTTGTTATCTAGGTCTAGGTCTAGGTGATGAATTTGCATTTTTTTCAATATAATACAGACGACCTCATTTATAATGGTTCATCGTATGAATTGTTGATAGAAACAATAAAGTGTGTTATATAGATAAAGTGTAATTGAAGAGGGCTAGGCCTAAAAGGCTATTAAAGAACACGGCACCTCGCTGCAACTAATTAAAGCGGTGGCCAATTATGACACTGAGTTATGGAAGTGCCACATTGCGTGCTCCACCTTAGTATTTGGGCTGCCACGAGAACACTATAATACCAATCCTTTCAAAGTATATTAAACTTTATAACATTCTGCATAAAGTCCAAATTCAATTACTTCCTAGTCTAGGTAAACAAAGACATAATACTGTTCTGTATAATGTTATCGTACACTTCATTTAATACATAAATATTTTACGTCGTTGAAAAATACGTCCCTTTTGTTTTTCTGTATTAATTAGAGCATATTTTTTATTAAAGGCTGATTCCTCTGAGAAGAAACCATTAAGAAACATCGGTTACTTTCATATGCAACTGGAATGAAAGTCCAAACATCTTTGTGCCTTAAATAATCTTCAATGTTACAATATGCCTTTTGTAATAGGACGTTTTTAACATAGTGATTCTTGTATCTTATTAAAAATGCGTATGCTCAACCCGACAAAAGACTTCTGAAACTTCTTCATTATAAAAAAGGGAATTATAAGATTGTTTTTATTTCAATAAATTGGATTAAAGTACTGTGATTCGCCTGATCTCTCTCCGGTCGTGTCGGATTCCCGTAACATCAGACTATGAGAGTGAAGGAATAGAGAGTGCTTTTGTGTACTATGCCTGCCGCAGTGGAGCAGCATGGTGGGTCTATGCTCTAAAAACCCTCGCTCCTCGGAGTGAGGAGGCCCGTGCCCAGCAGTGGGACGTTAAAAGGGCTGCTTCTTACTTACTGTGATTCGCTTCTTTCGCTGTATAAATGAATATTATCACGTTAATATAAAAAAATGTTATTTAATATATATTGGGACGATATTTTGCGAATTGATATTTCTTTGAAATTTTCACGTATTGCTCTTTTTTGTAAGCAAGTAATACAGTCTCTATAATAAGATTGCTTACGCTTCTTTCTTTTTTTTATTGCTAACAGTTTTAACGCTTGACTGTGATCTCACCTGATGGTAAGTTATGATACAGTCAAAGATGGAAGCGCCCTAATCTGGTAAGAGGTGATATACCACTTAAGGTTTCTATATAGCATCGTACCCAAACACAAATCTCTATGTTTGGCGGTACGTCTTTACTGGTAGGGTGGTAATTAGCCACCGCCGAAGCCTCCTACCAGTCCAGACTCAGACAAATTAGAAAAATACAATTTCCTAAATTTGTCCTACCGAGGATCTAACCTGTAACCTGCGCTTGCTTCAACGCGCCAGCGAGGCCGTCAAAATTAATTATTTGTTTTTTAAGTGAAAAATTCTTTAGAAACGAAAGAGTGACAGTAAAAAGAGACAAACACATAAATTCATAAGATCTTCATTTATATATGGGTGATTCTAGCGATTAATCGATATAAAATACCCGGATGATTCCGACTGCTAATTTACGGGCGAGGGACGAAGTGCGCACATCTGCATCGGTATATTTTCTGTCTCCTACAGCAACATAAGCTTGGTTTGTTTTCTCTCTGTTCTTATTGGTTTACTTAGAGTAAAGTCAAACATTTTTTATTAGAGAGCTTTGCCAATCAGCGGAAGATCTACACCAACTAGCACCCAAGATGTGACGAGTTTACGTTTCCTTCCAGATTGTTAACTATATTAACTTAAACAGACTTTAAATTTATATATCGGGTTCTGGTCTTCCATCGTTTAAATAAAAACAACCACAGTCAATTTTCACACAGATTATTTATTACTTTAAACTAAATTATTTTTTTAATTAAATGACAATAACCGATAATTTATGGATGCAAGGTGTGCACCGGACACAACTTCGAGTGAGAATGCCCGCCAGCCTAATGTACGCCCTTTTATACTAGTTAGTAGACGTTTGTTACCAACATTAAAAATCGCCGCCGTCATATATTTTTAAAAGTGATCTTAATGTAACCAACACACGAGAATAAATAAACAAACAATATATGCCTTACATTTGCATTGGCCAATACGGAGAAATGTTATGGAGGTTTCTGTATTTCACTCTGACTATCTCAATCTTCTGCTTGTGTTCTATGTTAATAGGAAATTATTTTAAGAGATAGATAATTCAGAAAGGAATTTTTTCCTAATAGTAGCCCTAGGGTACGGGAACGTAAATTGTGATTAAGTTTAAGTAGAGCGTGGCTAGCAACAGAGCCACTCGGAGTATTTACGAGGCGTGCCATCTGGGTCTTTGTCGACAATAATAAATTCGACGCACCCTATTACGTCTTTTTTATGGACATCAGTGTTGCCTATAAAGATAGGTTTTTCTGTGTCTGTATACTGCAAGATAAAAGAACTATAGCCAAAAAAGTTTAACTTAAATATAATAAAACCTTAACAAAAATATTTAAATCATTGTTTCATTTTCTATTCCGGTCAAAAAATGTCTGCTACAATCAATATGGAGTGCTCATTTAGTTAAATTATTGCATTGGTTTCTTGTCCTAGGGCCCAAAACTTAACAAGTAAGACCTAAGTTACAAGTCATCAGGGAATATAAGGGAGACGATGCTTCCTAATGGAATATGATGGTTAGAGTGGCCTTCTTCTGTGCAAATTTTGCTTTTCTATAAAAGTTCCTGTATAAGAAAGGGAAGGACGAAGCACCCACTGATAGACGTGTGCAAAAAAGTGGTGCACTTTTAGAAGAACCAACCAGAATCGTCAAGATGGAATGTCAAAGCGAACTAATAATCATAATTATGGCGAAGATTCCGCTGAAATTCAGTAGATATTCCAAGATATATGTGTCACTGAACATATCAAAAGAGGATTGTCGAAGTTTTCCCACTGATACAAGAGAGAATAATTGAGTGCTCGTTTTGCAATATTGGCGTATTCACTTGTAACAAACTCAATGTACTAGTCCTGAAGAATGTAATTGTACTGAATCCCAGGGAATAAATATTCACAAATTGCCAAAATATATTCAAGGGATAAAAATACAAGTGTCCCTAGACCAAAGGGGAATGAGCAAGGTTGACCCAGGAATACAGCCGAGCGTATCGGAACGATTCTATCAATATATCTTGAACATCATTTTTGCAAATTAAATATAACTACTACTGCAACAAATTAGTAGGTTCCATTGGCTTCACTTGTTTATTTAGACTCACTTTCAAACGCAACATGGACAAATGTAATTATTCCAGAACCTAAATATTCACAACTTGCCAAAATACATTCAGGGGATAAACATCATCTGTGTCCTTATACATTTTCCAAAATGAATTCGCAAGGTCTTTCCAAGGAAACAACTGAGCGTATTGGAACGATTAATTCACTATATCTTGAACATAATTTTTTTTCAAATTCATTATCATCACTACCGCAGTAAATAAGTAGATTCTGCTGGATTCACTCTTTAATTTAGACTCACACCAAGACGCAACATGCGGTACGGACAAATGTAATTATTCCAGAGCCTAAATATATTCAGGGGATAAAAATCAACTGTCCCTAGACGATTTCAAAAGGGAATTGGCAAAGTCCTTCCAAGGAGATGACTGAACGTATTGAAACGATTCTTTCACTATATCTTGAACATCATTTTTTGCAAATCGACCAAATCCTAAAACTGCTGTAAATTGTTAGGTTCAGTTAGCTTCATCTGTTAATTTAGACCCACACCACGACGCAACATGCGATGCGGACAAATGTAATTATTCCAGAGCCTAAATATATTCAGGGGATAAAAATCAACTGTGTCCCTAGACGATTTCAAAAGGGAATTGGCAAAGTCCTTCCAAGGAGATGACTGAACGTAATGAAACGATTCTTTCACTATATCTTGAACATCTTTTTTTGCAAATCGAACAAAACCTAAAACTGCAGTAAATTGTTAGGTTCAGTTAGCTTCACCCGTTAATTTAGGCCCACACCAGGGCGCAACATGCGGTACGGACAAATGTAATTA
Source organism: Elymnias hypermnestra (assembly GCA_015832385.1). Lineage (NCBI taxonomy): Eukaryota > Metazoa > Arthropoda > Insecta > Lepidoptera > Nymphalidae > Elymnias > Elymnias hypermnestra. Next base: position 2,178,451 of record JACTOM010000935.1, on the reverse strand, counting down.
TTCCAGAGCCTAAATATATTCATGGGATAAACATCAACTGTGTCCCTAGATGATTTCCAAAATGAATTCGCAAGGTCTTCCAAGGAAACAACTGAGCGTATTGGAACGATTCTTTCACTATATCTTGAACATCATTTTTTGCAAATCGAACAAAACCTAAAACTGCAGTAAATTGTTAGGTTCAGTTAGCTTCATCTGTTAATTTAGACCCACACCACGGCACAACATGCGGTACGGACAAATGTAATTATTCCAGAGCCTAAATATTCACAAATTGCCAAAATATATTCAGGGGATAAACATCAAAAGTGTCCCTAGACCATTTCAAAAGAGAATTGTCGAGGTCCTCCCACGGATACAGCTGAGCGTATTCGGGTGCTCGTTTCGCCATATTCGTGTCAATTATCCCGGAGTTTTCCCGGCGACGATTGCGGGCAATGGCTATCATTTAGCCGAGCGGGCGCCTCTCTTGTAATTCCCGTACATTTTGCCCGCCATCAGTTATGTATGCGCGTTATTAAAGCAGACCCATTCGAGCGATCCCACGCTTAATGTCTCAATTAAATAACCGATGGTGTTCTGAACCAATTGAGAATTAATACATTTTTCGCAATCACCTTTTTTTTTGATACAGCAATTAAAATCTTCGCCGAAAGGCAACAGTTTTATGAATTTGTTTCACTTAGAGCCTATTATGCGTGTCAGTTTCGTCTGATGTAGAATAGCATCATCTTCATCAATTACATGTGTGGTTAGAGTTGTAAATATTATACACGTTAAAACAAATCAAAGTATTTCTTTACTTATCGTAACAGTTATAAAGGTAATCGCATCAAGCGAGTCCTGTCGTCGCATTCTCCTATAAATTTTCCTACATTTAGACTTAGACTGCCTCATTGGTCTAATGGTTAGCATGTTCGACTACAGACATGAGGTCCTGGGTTCGAGTCCTGGGTCGGGCCAGTTCGAAATCGATATTAAGATAACTATTAAGATTTTCTTAATATTTTCTGATTTTGGGAAAAATTTGGCGGTGTGATCCACCCCCGTGCCTCGGAGAGCACATTAAGCCGTCGGTCCTGCGTCCGATCTCTCTCCGGTCGTATCGGATTCCCGTCACGTCGGACTCTGAGAGTGAAGGAATAAAGAGTACACTTCTGTACTATGTAGTGGAGCAGCGTTGTGGGTCTATGCTCTAAAAAACCCTCTCTCATATTTGCGAGGAGGCCTGTGCCCAGCAGTGGGACGTTATTGGGCTACTTTACATCGATTATCATTGTATTCAACCAATATGCACAAAACCAGGACAAATTATATATTTAAACCTTTCTCGTGAATCACTCATCAATCTATTGGCGCAAGACATGAAAATTCGTTTAGTTCTTTAATTTATAGCGAACATGACGAACACGGAACTTTGTTTTATAATACATAAGGATTTACGTCAAAAACTTTTTTCTCTCCATTTGTATATTAAACGATTGCAACTAAATCATAAGAAGTAATGAAATATTTATCATAAAAAATGTCTGTAAAATAGGCTCAACGACGACATTTTTACGCGATAAAATTATAAGACATTGATGAAACTTAGTTGTCGTAATAAACAATAATAGAATTAGGCCGATCGCGCCTCCTTATCGCTTGTTCCACTCTCTCGGCTTTGAATATGAGTCGTGCGTCAGGCAGAAACCATCGATTTACTAAACGCTTTTGTCTAAATTCTTATTCCGTTGCTATAAGATGATTAAATTAAACATTGACTAAAACACCCTAACACAATAGTACCTAATTATGCCTAATAGAAACAAATTTCATACAATTAACAAGTTAAAAGGCCGAACAACAATAGCGAGATGGCTACAATTTGTTAAATGTGCAATAATTAATATTAAAACTGTTTCTAAAACATTATGAAGGAATGTTGTCATCGTTCCCCAACAAATAGCGGGAAGGGCGTATTCCTGTGCTCATTTCGGTCATCATTCACGTCAATTATCCCAGAGTTTTCCGTGTAACGATTGTGGGCTATGGACATAATTTAGACGGTCTTTCTTGTAATGTCTTACATTTAGTTTGTCATCGTTTATTATAAAGGGGACGTGATGAAAATATACTCGCTTAATGTCTCTGTCAGAATTGTACATATCAAAACTGATTTTTGTCTCTCATTAATTCCGATTTGAAACATTTGAATTACTTTGTGATTCTATTAATTATATGTTTTCGTTAAATCTTATGAAATCATCTATCAATAAGTGAATGTCTCGTTATAATCAGTAAACTCAATATTCCGTAATATCAGGTTTTAGTGTAAACATTGTTAGCTATCGTCGTCGTCGTCGTCTCAACCAATGGACGTCCACTGCTGGACAAAGGTCTCTCATAATGAATTCCAATGGGCCCGATCTTACGCCGCTTGTATCCAGCGGCTACCAGCGACCCCCCTGATATCATCGGTCCACCTAGTGGGGGGTCTGCCATGGATCTTTGTTAGCTATGGACTAACTTATTTCATACGTTTTGTGAAACATTTAGTATGTAATTGTTTATTATAAAGGGGACGTGATGAAAGTATACTCGCTATCAGATGTCTCTATCAGAATTATACATATATAAACTGTCATTACTTGTTTATGATTGTATTACATATATGCCTGGATATGCTATCATTACATCTTATGAAATCGTCTCTTTGTTGATGAATGTCTCGTTATAATCGGACAAGTCAATAATTCGCAGGTTTCCGTGTTAACATTGTTAGCTATGGACTTAATTATTTCAGTTGTTGTGTGAAATATTCAGTTTGTCATGGTTTCTTATAAAGGGGACGTGATGAAAATATACTCGCTTAATGTCTCTGTCAGGACTGTACATATCAAAACTGATTTTTGTCTCTGATTAATTCTAATTTGAAACATTTGAATTACACTGTGATTCTATTACTACTATGCTTTAGTTAGATCTTATGAAATCATCTATCTATAAGTGAATGTCTCGTTATAATCAGTAAACTCAATATTCCGTAAGATCAGGTTTTCGTGTAAACATTGTTAGCTATGGACTAAATTATTTCATACGTTATGTGAAACATTTAGTATGTAATCATTTATTATAAAGGGGACGTGATGAAAGTATACTCGCTTAATATCTTTATCAGAATTATGCATATGAAAACGATTTTTTTTCTGTCACTAATTATGATTAGCTGCACTTGTCTGTGAGTCTATTACTTATATGCCTGGATACGCTATCATTACTTCTTTTGAAATCATATTTCTGTCAGAGAATGTCTAGTCAATAATCCATGAGATTTCCATGTAACCCTTGATAATTATGGACTGAATTATTTCACTTGTAATGTGAAACATTCAGTTTGTCATGGTTTATTATAAAGGGGACGTTTTGAATGTTTATTCACTTAAAGTCTCTGTCAGAATTATACATATCTATACTGTATTCATTACTTGTCTGTGATTCTATTACTTATATGCCTGGATATGCTATTATTACATCTTATGAAATCATCTCTCTGTTGATGAATGTCTAGTCAATAATCCAACAGGTTTCCGTGTTAACATTATTAGCTATGGACCTAATTATTTCACTCGTTATGTGAAACATTTACTTTCTCATCCGTTATTATTAAGGGGACGTCATGAAAGTACATTCGATTAATGTCTCTATCAGAACTGTACATATCACACCAGTTTCTTTTTTGTATTTCATTCGTTCTGATTAGCTACTATCAAATTTTTCTATAGTTTTTATAATAAAACACCTGAAACATCTCGGAGTACAAAGTAATCTTCGTTATTTTTTCTTAAATCATTTATTCATCTGTGAATGTCCCATCAAAATTAGTCCTGTCGATTATCCATACAACTACTGTGGTTTATGGACATCAAATATGTTGACCCGCATTTTATATAATTCCTTAAATTAGCATCGATATCGTTTATTATAAAGGGGACGTAATGTCAGAATTGTACATATCAAAACTAGTTTTTAGCTTTTATTAAATGTGTGCTAAATCCAAAATTTTCGTAAAAATTTAGGGCACAAAGTCATCTAATTAATTCCTTATAACATCAGCTATCTATCAGTGAATCTCCTATCAATATTATTCAAGTCAACCATCCTAGAGTTTTCGTGTAATAATTATGGGTTATGGATATAATTTAACCGGTCTTTCTTGTCATTTAGTTTGTTATCTTTTATTATAAAGAAGACGTAGTGATGGCATTCGCGTAATGTCTCTGTCAGAATGGTACATATCAAATCGTTTTATATTATTCTTTCCTACTTTATCCCAAAATCTCTTTTAATATTTTCATTTATATCTTCATTTTATGCATAAAATCCGATGAGAAATAAAAATATAATTTATAAACTTACCATCTTACAGTATTATAGGAGAATTACGTGTATAGTATTTTTTTATACTTCTATACTATTAATAATGGTTTGTTTGGTTGACTACTATAAAGTCAGAAATTACTTTTTGGAATTGAAAAACTATTTCATTTGTAGATAGCCCATTTATCAAAAAAGACTGTGAGATATATATCATCAATGAAAAATGTTGCATAATTTATTACTTTTTAGACTTTCCACTGCTTGTGCTGCCTAAACAGTTAAAGTTACGCAACAATTATGTATGACGAAAACATTTAACTTAAAAAATACTAGAAGAAAGTCTGTGATAGTATGTACCTATCTTTTAAATTTGACTCACTACAACCGTTTGTATGTATAACGAATTTGTACCAAATGAAACGGATCAGTTCGTTGATAATAATCGAGAGCTTTTATAAAAATGAATAAACAAAAGCTCTCAATTAAGAAAACGTGTTGTTTTATCCATTCTACCCACAATCTGGGTCGTAAATTCTTAAAGGGGCTATAATTTCCTACATTAGGATGAAAAACCGCAACCTGAGAAACCACAGCTGTGACGATAGCGTTCATTGCATAACGTATGAACGTAACCGCACACGTTACGTAATAATTCAAGTGTTACATATTCGAATTTCACATTCTCTTTGGAAGAATAGTGACACAATTTAAAGAAATGTATATTACAAGATTTAATGATTAAACATCCTATTTAATTATCAAATCAGCCTGTCCTGTCTGCTAAAATTAGAACGAGCCCAACGTACTGTACTAAAAGTAATGATGTCACTATCTATTAGATTCTCTACAAGAGATTTGTGTAAAAACGACAAACTGCTCTCGGTTCGTAAACTATTCATATTTAGTTGTATCCGAAAATCATAAAACGTCTACTGCCCTATTGTTAACTAATAAAAGGATTGCTAAAACCACCATACCAAGTTCTCTGGTAGGCATTACGCATTTCAAGCACCTTGTTTGTACAACGAATTAATCAGGCATTTTCTAAAACTAGAAAAAATTGTTAAATACATGGTACGACGGAAAACTTAATTAAATAACCGAATCACGTTTATGAGATACACTCAACAACAAACGACGCATGTGATAGTAAATATAAAATAATTTATCATGTATTTCAAATAAAAAAATATTTAAAATAAAGGATACGGTTCGTCATTTGACTAAATCGTATTCTTAGAAACAATGGCCTTTACAATGGCGTTCCCACTAGTGAATTCGTAAACATTGTAAATGATGCCAATTTGGGATATTATTGTTGTATTGTTTCATAAACGATTAGAATTACTTAAATTATATTAATTGTTACTATTAAAAACCAACAGGGAGTGGTAGGTTCTTAATAAATAAGATAATTAAGAAATGTATTTACCGCCAAACACTCTCATTGGTGTTTCGCCGTAATAGCCTCGTTAGCAAGAAAGATAAACATATTCGTAGAAGTTAGTAGAGTTCTCAGGTTTTAATCAAAGTTGGCTACCAGTTGTTGCGTTTTAAGCTAGTTGTATCGGTAAAAAGGGCTGCTCTGCGATACAAAGCTAAGTAAATTAAAAGTTAATTAAAAGTGATGTCTTTTTATTATGTCATAATGATAATAGATGTTGATGATGTATTTTGCTGTAATTTATATTAAATACAACATGGATAAAAAAAGAGTAAAAAACTATAGAGTTTCTTGCCGGATTCTTCTCTATAAGTCAGTTAAGTTCCATACCGGTTTGAGCCTTTAACAAAAAAGGTGAGTTAAAAAAGATTATTGGCTTTTATTATAAAATCCTATTTTAATTTATAATAATTGAAAAATTTTTTTTTATGAAAATATTATTAATGAACTAATTATTAGTATTAGTATCATATTAGTAATTACCGATTTTTGTTATTTTCATAACTATAGTTTATTTTATTTTATTTAGCCATAGTTGGAGTGGATACTGGTTCCTGAAACACAGTTAGATCTAGTTCAGGAACTCAAGTTATTTAAGAGCAAATTGTATGGGAAAAGATATAAATTTATTTGAAATTTGTTTAACTCCACCAATGCCACTAGGTACAATTCATTTTGACCATTTCACGTAGATTGCAGAAACGCTATGTTCCATTTTAGGCAGGGTTAATTTAAGAAATTATAATCTATAGGGCTAAAATGGCAAGAAGCTTCGACCACAGGCATTTACTACCCTACCAGCAAAGATATGGTGCCAAGAAAATAAATATATGTTACGTGATTGCTGTCTAGAAATCATTGAGAAGTAAATAAGCCTCTTCACATCTTTCTACCATCGTAGAAAGTATCATCACGTCAATTGCTTAATAAACTATTACCGCATGTTACTAATTACATGTTGTTGTTATAAATAGAGCTGAAAAGCCTGGTTAGAAAATATTAACGTCCGAGCTCTGGGGCAATTCGGATCTAAACTAAAAAGGCACTGTTATTCTATCTGAAATGATGCTGCCATACTGCTGTATACAAATGTATATAAATTAGTAATCATTTGATCACAATGTTAAAATTTTTTTAAACAAAATTGTTATACTGCAAGCAGATGCCATATTTTTAAGTGTTATAAAGTAAACCACTATGCTAGGACTTTATTTTGGAAGAGTTTATTCTCTTTTAAAATATATTTGAAGGTTCCAACTTCTTCACAAAAGTTTCACGTTATTTACTTAAAGAAAATATACAATTATTTACTTAATGAATGCGAAAGTTGAAAACGGAAGACCAAGGGAAACGTTCCTGGACCAAATCCAAGTCAAGACAAGACTACTCTACACCGACGAACTTGTATGAAAGGTTTAATGAGAATGAAAGAATCGAAGGAGATATGTAAGGATCGTGGTAACTGAAAAGACGTGGTCTCTGCCTACCCCTATGGGAATGAGGCGTGATGCTATGGACGTATGTATGTAAAATATACAAATATGATGATGGATTCTCGTTTAGAGAAAATCAGACAGGCACCAGTAAGTTTATCTTTGTAGAAAATGAAACTTACGTGTGTGTATTCTTTCAACATCATTGCGCTTTTTTCTCTGTAGAAAATCATGGTGAGAAAACCTGCATATATAGGGTATGTGTAACCTTATCATTTGTAGTGTGTTAGGTCTATGCTCTAAAACGCTCGCTGCTAGGAGTTAGGTCTGTGCCCACTAGTGGGACGTTAATAAGCTGCTTCTTACCTTTTTTATACAACAATTTTAACTGTACAGAGAGTCAAAGCTTCGAATTCAGGGTTGGCTTATACAGGCAGAAAATAAGATGTGTAATCTTTAAATACCTTCATTTATAACATTGAGAACGCCTGTGCCCAGCAGTGGGATGTTAATAGGCTGGTACTTACTTTTGTTAGAGATTACTATAATAATATTTGTTAGATTGTTTGAAACAACTTCCGTTTGGAGTTGTTTTAACATCGACTATGATTGCTGAAGTTATTATTTTTCAAGTGTAGGTAGGTGTTCAAGGTAGCGTAAGAGAACAAGATTCTTTCTATTTGTAGTAATAGTATTACTTATATTGCTAAATATATACAAAAGTAAACTGTTAATTATATGTCATGCTTTGTAATTATAATATCAGTATCGGGTGCGAATTATAAATCCTCCTCAAGGGTTTCTAAGCTCCCAAGTTACAGTTAGAAGCTGTAACAGACAGTTCTGTTGAAAGCGGTACATAAATTACGATGTTTGCTAACTGTCCAGTTAGATTTACGGCGAAACGGTCCTCTCATAAAATTATATGGATACCTAACATTTCGTATAATATTGTAATATAGAGATAGTCTGTTATTCTTACTTGATTTGATAACTTTTTCCACAATTCAATAGTTATTCATGTCAGTCACTGTTGTTAGACTAATTAGATAATTGGGTGACAACACTGTTAGCTCGTCGGGGTTGGCAGCGGAATCTCTCCCGGAGATTCTTAGCACCCCCAGCCCTGCCGTTACCATAACCGCTACCAGAGCAAGGAATAGCGGGGCTGCCGTGGACTGGGGCCCGTTGCTGCCATGTTTTAGTCATTAATGTGGTAATGCCATTAATCACCACGCTTGGCAGGCAGGTTGGTGATTGCAGTGCTGACCTTATCGGTCTGTGGCATTAAGGTCAGCTATGGAGAATGGTTATACCGAATTTCTCATATACCGGTCGCCAGAGCCTCGTCGGTAGAAGCAAAGTGCACCGCGCGCAGGTGAGGTTAGCGTTTGAAGAAACGGACTGGGACGCGTTTCTCCATTACCCCCTAACCTCGAAGATCAAAGTCTTCGAACAGTGCGTATTTCCGGTGATGACCTACGTTTCGGAGACGTGGTTGCTGACTATGGACCTCAAGCTGAGCTATGCTCGGAGTTTTTCTACGTGATCGAATCAGAAATCAGAGATCCGTAGTAGAACCAAAGTCACCGATATAGTCCTACGAATCGCGAACCTGAAGTGGCAATGGGTGGAGCACGTAGTCCTAAGGACCGATGGACGTTGGGGCCCGATGGTGCTGGACGGCGCAGTGTAGGCCGACCCACCTCAAGATGGAGCGACGACATATTCTACGGTAGCCACTGGAGTCAGGCGTCATTCCGTGAGACCTATGTCCAGCAGTAGACGTCCATCGGTTGAAGCGACGTCGACGACTGTTAGCTCTGAAATGTTGGAAGTTATTTNATCAGAAATGAAGAGATCCGTAGTAGAACCAAAGTCACCGATATAGTCCTACGAATCGCGAACCTGAAGTGGCAATGGGTGGAGCACGTAGTCCTAAGGACCGATGGACGTTGGGGCCCGATGGTGCTGGACGGCGCAGTGTAGGCCGACCCACGTCAAGATGGAGCGACGACATATTCTACGCTAGCCGCTGGAGCCAGGCGGCGCAATATCGGGCCTGGTGGACGTCATTCCGTGAGACCTATGTCCAGCAGAGGACGTCCATCGGTTGAAGCGATGATGACGACTGTTAGCTCTGAAATATTGGGAGTTATTTAATAATATAGAGGCAACACTTAAAAATACCAAAAATCATGATGTAATAATACGTAATGTTATTGAATACGAGGTAATGTTAACAAGCGGAATAATTGTAAGGGTACAGACTTTTAAGCTGTGTTTCGTGGAGTAGTTGTTTTAAGAAAAGTAGTGTTAAATTGTAAAAATTCAAATAGTGAAGTAATCTTAAGTTTAGTGAAAGTTATATCTTGGATTTATTATTATATTTGTAAATATAAAAGTACTTCAGAATTATGAATACTGACTCAATAACGACAAAGTTACTGTATCTAGTTAGTTTTAAATAAAAATTGTTATAGACGAAATGCAAGTTCAAAGAAAATTATCGTGAATATTACGGTATAACAGCTTACAAATATAATGAATTCGCTTACGTAGCGTATTGTTGGATCATTGAATACAGATGAGGGATCAAAGGAAATTACGAGTCATCGATATTTCGCAGCTCAAAGAAATTGCACCGCCTCCTTTGTCCTTGTGGATACTTTTAAAATACTAAGTTAATCAAGTTGAAATTTTAAGGTCAAGATGGATGCAAGCTATGTAGTAAGTATAATCTAGATAAGCAAGACCAACATCAAGAAGACATCTTTCTCGTTAAAATGTTCATATTTACGAATGTATACTATCTAGTAAATACAGTCCATCCAAATGGGTCCAATTTCTAGAAGATCTTCCACAGAACTCAAGGTAAATATTACGAAGTACATATAGTCCAATCCAGTTGGTCCAATTTCAAGAAGATCTTCCGGAGCACGCAAGGTAAATACGGATACATACTATATATTAAATATAATTCATCCTAGTAGGTCCAATTTCATAAGGTAAGTATAGTTCTGATAGAAAGGTACTGTTTCAAGATAACCTTCTTCTTCCCGAGAACTTAAGGTAAGTAAGTAGCAGCCCATTTACGCCCCACTGCTGGGCACAGGCCTCCTCACTCATATGAGGGAGAGTTTGTAGTGCATAGATCCACCACGCTGCTCCACTGCGAATTGGCAGGTATAGTACACAAGTGCACTCTCTATTCCTTCATTCTCATAGTCCGATGTGACGGAAAGCCGACACGACCGAAGAGAGTATATTAAGAAAAAGGTATAGTCCAGATAAATATGTCCAAATTCAGGAAGACTTCCTGTTTCTAATAGCTTAAGGTAAATATGGATGTATATTATATANTAAAAAAGGATGTATATAATTATATTTCTGAATACATATAATGCATTTAATTATTTTTATATATACATTTATGTATGTCTGTATATAAATTGTATATATATTTATGTAAGGACGTGTCCGTCACAAGTCCAACCCAGTTGGTCCAATTTCATAAGGTAAGTATAGTTCAGATAGAAAGGTACTGTATCAAGATAACCTTCTTCTTCCCGAGAACTTAAGGTAAGTAAGTAGCAGCCTATTTACGTCCCACTGCTAGGCACAGGCATCCTCACTCATATGAGGGAGAGTTTGTAGATCCACCACGCTGCTCCACTGCGAATTGACAGGTATAGTACACAAGTGCACTCTCTGTTCCTTCATTCTCATAGTCCGATGTGACGGAAAGCCGACACGACCGAAGAGAGTATATTAAGAAAAAGGTATAGTCCAGATAAGTATGTCCAATTTCAGGAAGACTTCCTCTTTCTAATAGCTTAAGGTAAATATGGATGTATATTATATAGTACGTATCCAGCAAGAAAGGTGCTGCTTCTTTCGAAGAACGTAAGGTTATCATGGGCGCACACTACGGAAAAGGTATAATCCAGATAGGTAGGTCCCATTTCAAGAAGATAACCTTTACAAATCTACTTCGGTTGCTCAGAGCTTGGAATGTAACGGGAGATCTTTTCGCTTACTATTCCTCAGTGTCTGAAGACCAAGGTTTTAAAGCAGTAGATATTCCCAATGATGATCCCAATAGGGGTACATGAATTCATCACTCAATCGATCTCGATGAGTTTTTTCTTCATTTCACTGGACTAGTTCCGACTAAGGGCATAGGATAGGTTATTGCGCATATCCTCCCGTTCTTCGTCTCTTAGTCTGACTAATCCGGAATTTGGGACATAAAATAATGCGTATTTGATCTTCGGATGATCGAATTACAAGTTTGGTCTACTTCCTCCCCGAGTCTCAGACTCCCGACTCTACAATCGAGGTAGGTTAATGTATTTATTACCGATAATAGCTTTTATTTTGATTTAGAACCGGACACCATTTATTAAATGTATTTTTAGTAACATAATAATCATTAAGTTTACGTTCTATAAGCTAAGGTACATAAGCATCAAATCGCTAGCGCCGTACTTTAAATGCATGCAGATGAAATTGCCCAGAGAGTGCTTAGTCAGATAATCTGTCCGGTTACTAACTAAGCATACCCACATGCTCCCCCAAGCGACCCCGGGTGCCTCGAGCGATTACTGCCGCTCTTCAATCCCCTATCCGCGGCAGTAATGTCCTATACCTCACCCTAATGCTCCAAAACTCTACTAATCCCATATACCAAGCTCTCCTATCTAACTTCCATACCGATAAATGGCGGTATATCCATTCCCCGCTGACCTAAATGTCACAGACCGATAACGGGCAGCAGCGTTATCGGTGCGAGAGGATCAGCACTACGATCACCAACTCGCCTGCCAAGCGTGGTGATTATCGGCAAAACCAAGAAATGATAACCTCCCACAAGGTGGACCGACGATATAAGGAGGGTCGCCGGTAGCCGCTGGAGCCAGGCGGCGCAAGATCGGGCCTTGTGGGCATCATTTCGTGAGGCCTATGTCCAGCACTGGACGTCCATCGGTTGAAGCGATGACTACGAAGACGACGAGATGAAATTGCGTGGGTAAGCTAGTATAAAATATCTATTTTCGCCTTATTTATGTCAATAAAAAGACGTTACAGGGTGCGTTGAATTTATTGTCCGCCACAAAGACCCAGATGGCTTGCCTCATAAAACACAGTGAGTGTCTCTGCTAGTAGCTACGTTGTACACAAAGATAATCGCAATTTACGAGATGCTTTTAGCACAATTTTTGGAAATACTTTCCAATTTCGGAAGTAGAATTTGTAAAACTATGCTTAAACCATTCATTTTATTAGGTATAAAAGTAAAAAATAAATATGTCGGTGTCAATTAGTTTGCGTTTAAACCAAAAAGTTTATTGCGCTTTTGTAGATTTAGATAAGGCCTATGATCGAGTGGTGAGGAATGTTTTATGGTCAACGTTATCAACGTATGGGGTGAGAGGTAATCTGATTCAAGCATTGAAGTCTCAATATGAGGGTTCAGTGAACAGCCATGGTGACGCAACACATCCCTGTCGAACACCTCTTTCGACAGGAAACCACTCCGTGTACGCTCCGTTTATTCTGACACAAGCATTAGAACCCTCATAGAGAGATACATAGATAACGTTGACCACAGCTCATTCCTCAACACTCGATAATAGGCCTTTTCTAAATCTACGAAAGTGCAATAAACCTATCTAAGAATATCCTTGCTATAAAATAATATAAGCAAGGATATTCTTAGATAGAAAATGATCACAGAAGTATCATAATAAGAAAATAAACATCTTCAAATCATGCAACCATCGTTTAAACATCTTTCGTCTTAATCGTAAATCACTGTGCGGATAAAAAAAGAAGCCGCGTTTTCCACATTTCCACGTTTTTATATGTAACAGGAATATGAGAAATGGCTTATTCATACATTCATCCCACAATGGTGAGTTTGGCTCCTACTGTGTATTACATTGCATTATGAAAATGTGTTTTTTATGACTTTCAGCCTATTGTAATAATAGTTGCTTCGATATAAGCGGTTGCCTATTCTAATAACACATTCATGTCAAACATTAATTTTTGGCGCAATAGATCCATACTTAAAAGGGTAAATGAATTTATGTACTTGGGACACATAGTGACGGAGGACTTGTCTGATGATAAGGATATTGAGCGAGAACGAAGGGCGTTGGCGGTCCGATGCAACACTTTGGCACGCAGATTTGCACGGTGTTCCAAGGAAGTAAAACTAACGCTTTTTAGGGCATATTGCCAGACGTTTTACACCAGCAACCTGTGGGTAAGGTATACGCTACGCAGAGGGTATGCACAATACAACAATGGTTTTAGAGTACTGATGGGTCTTCCACGCTATTGTAGCGCATCCCAGATGTTTGCGAATGCGCGCGTTGAAGATTTCTATGCAATTATATTCTATTTTTGTTTTGTTTTTGTGATAGTAGTTAAGATTGGATATTAGATTGTATTGTGTTGGATAGTAGTTAAGATTTTATATTAAGGCTTTGTGTTAATATTATAAAAAATTAATAACGAGTATGCTACTTTGTCCGGGACGGGTTGATGAGGCTGCAGCTGAAAATCGGCGCCATGTGTCATATTTGTGGCACATGGCACAAGCTGTTGAGCTGTTTTGCCTTTTCGGGGCTATGTGGGGTTTGCACGGCCATTAGAGAAAGTTGTGCAATTATTATTTTTATTGTTTATTGTTTTAAGTGTATTTAACTCACAGTGCTCTGAATAAAGCTTTCTTTCTTTCTTCCTTTTTTCTTTAAACATGCTGCGTCAATGGCAAGCAGACAGCGTGCGAGCTCCAGCAGTATTCTGAAGACGTTAATTATGAAGCCAGACAATCCTTTCGTGAAACACTGGAGTTTTTTGCATGGGTGATGTGTGCAAAATAGTTACCGATTGTTGAAATGAGTTATAGATAAGAGAAATAGTTTATGTTTATGTTTAATCTAATTTACAATGTAATTCTCTGTTTTAGCATAAGTTTTTCAAGTTTTTATTTGTAGTCTACTAACATAGGTTCATTGTATACTAACAACTGAGCCAAATGTTGCTTTTAATAAAAATCTATTATTATTATTATTATTAAATAATTGAAAAAATTAGTATATAACACTTTATTCCTTACAGAAATCTCTCCTGGTAACCTTAAAAGTGGGAAAATTCAATTCCAAGGTGCAATATACTCGTATAGTAAATATAAGGGTAATGTATAACTTTAAGACTTCTTAGATAAATATAAACCCTTTTCATCGATAAGCGTAACGCTGTCGGATCAACTTGCGTATTTCTTCCTGGTGTGCCGAATGAGGATTAATGGTGATAATTAACATCCGCTGCATTCTCGCTTATGAGCCTCCTTTAACAAGAATACTGTATTTTAAAAGGCGGCCGGTCTCACACCGGAATTTAAAAAAAAAATACCAAAATAAACTCAAAAACTCTGCTATAAAGAACCCAGAACCTTTGCTATGACGAACCTAAATCCTCAACCTTAACAAACCCAGAACCTCTACTACAATGAACCGAAAATCTCTGCTATGATGTACGCAACAGCTCTGCTATAACAAACCCAGTGCTTATGCTAAAATAAACCCACATTCTCTGCTTTAACCAACCCAGAAGCTGAGCTATAATGAACACAGAACGTCTGCTACTACTTACCCAAAAGCGCTGCTATAACGAACCCAGAACCTCTACTATACTGAACCCAGAGCCTTTGCTATAATGAACCCAAAACCTCTGCTACAACGAACCGACAGTCTTTACAATAACGGACCCAAAAGATCTGCTATAACGATCCCAGTGGTTCTGTTACAATGAACCCACAACCTCTGCTTTAACCAACCATGAACTTTTGTTATTATGGAACCAGAACCTCTGCTATAATGAACCGACAATCTCTGCTATAACGAACGCAAAAGTACTGCTATAACGACCCACATATAACCCACAACCTCAGTTATAAGAAACAGAATCTCTGCTACAACGAACCCAGAGCCTTTGCTATAATGAATCCAAAACCTCTGCTATAACGAACCCAGAACCTCTGCTACAATGAACCGACAGTCTTTACAATAACGAACCCAAAAGATCTGCTATAACGATCCCAGTGGTTCTGTTACAATGAACCCACAACCTCTGCTTTAACGAACCATGAACTTCTGTTATTATGGAACCAGAACCTCTGCTATAACGAACCCAGAAGCTCTGCTATAATGAACCGACAATCTCTGCTATAACGGACGCAAAAGCACTGGTATAGCGACCCCACAACCTCACTTACAAGAAACAGAATCTCTGCTACAACGAACCCAGAGCTTTTGCTATAACGAACCCAAAAGCTCTGTTGTAAAGAACCCAGTGCTTCTGCTACAATGAATCCACAGTCTCTGTTTATATGAACCTAAAGCTTTTGCTCTAATGAACCCAAAACCTCTGCTATAACAAATTTTAGTCCTTCTGCTACAATGAATATATAACACTAACGGCCCGTCCCGGCTTCGCACGGGTAGACATAAATAGGTTCAGGTATTTGAGTCATAAGCATAATAATTAAAACGACCATGAATTGACAAATATTATGAAAAAGTGTGATTCCTAATACTAAAACTAAGTAGCTCTGAAAAGAACTTTTTAATAATAATAATAATAATAATATATAATCGCCGCGTGGTCCCGGCAGAGTAGAATAGGACCACCCCATCTCAACCCGCGGGTATCGTAAAAGGCGATAAAGGGACACGATGCTGCACGGCAACCATGCAGCCCGCTCAGGGAAGATGAGCGGCCCCTGAGTGAGTAGATTAAAAGCTCTTAAAACAATGATGATGGATTTGTTTAGTACAGATATACGTTTAGGGCCGCTACCTGGGGGCCGCCAGGGCACGTCTGGAGCTGGCGCTGGGCGTGACAGCATGCGAGCCGCCAGTTCAACGAGCAGCACGCGTCGGCCGGCACGGCCACCTCGCCGACCGACAAATCCATCATCCCCACCAGAGGGCTTGGCTTCGGCTGGAACCGCAAGGACCCAAAATCCGGAGCCCGCCGCTGGTGGAGTACGCCGCATGCGATGGACTTCTCTCATGAACGAGAATGTCATGCGAGCGTACTACAGGGCGACAGGGGGAGAAACCGGACGGACTGGCTACCGGACAGCAATGTACCGCGAGTTCTTGCTGCTGGAGCCGAATCTAACTGTTACGGAACAGAACCTCGCAGATCGGGCTCGGTATATCCAGCGCTCCAACATCTTTAGCGCCACCGAGCTCGAACGATTGAGATGTGAGGCTGTTCCCGAAGTGACCCCTCCAGCCACACAGCAAACCGCAGCTACGGCGATTGTTCACCAGGAACTGGAGAACAATCAAGATTTGCTTGTGGATGGAGACGCCGAGGGAACAGTCTCTCTAGACATAGAGAAAATGAGGGGGATTCTTGAGGAGGCGATTTCCGAATGCCGAAGCGCTCCTCTTGAGGGTCGGCCGCGGCTCTCCCGCCTTACACTGAGCGCAGCGACGCGGGATGTCATTGA
>JACTOM010000935.1:1973448-2159246 GCA_015832385.1 Elymnias hypermnestra | reverse complement strand
ATGTTTACGACCCACTCGTGACCTAAAACTGTTCAATCCTCGGCCTCCTAAATATCTAAGGAACAAATTTGAGTTTCACGATTCAGACGGACGTTGTTTAAGACTCTCACGTGACCTAATGCTCCACCTCATTTCCCATAAAACCAAGTTCTATGGTAACATTAAGGAACGAATTATCTCTGAATATAAGAGAATCTTAATCATTTTCAAGAAACAAATAAAGAATCACTACTTTTTTCTATGTTTTAGCGATGACGACTGTTTGCACTATGTATTTATTTATGGACACCTACCCTTCTTACCTTATATAATCTCTCTAACCCAGATGTGTATAAGAGACAGGGATAACACGGTCTGATTTTGATCGGCATTTCTATCAATTTGTTAAATGTAAAAAAGTAGTTATAGTGACGTAACTACAATAGTTAGACATATGGTCTCGTGAAGTTTTTTGTAGATATTGATATATTCTATAATATTGTCGAACATTTTTTTGTCCTATCATTAATACTCTTCACAGCGTCTGCGATGAAAGACTTTTTATGGCTAATTTTTTTTAACCTTCGGTTGGTTTTAATAGGAATTTATAAAGAATTCTTTAGTAATCTAGTACTAAATATAGTCTATGTTACTAAGTGATAATGTAGCTTTCTAATGAAAAAAGAATTATTAAAATCGGTGCAGTACTTTTTGAGTTTATTCGTTACATGCAAAAATACAAATCTTTCCTCTTTATAATATTAGTGTAGATGTGACATGCTGATGCAGAGTCGCAAGATAATCACTTAGAAATAATTACACATAGTGGAATAAATAACTTAAAGGTCAATTTAAGAAGAGGAGCGATAAGAAATATGTCTTTATAATATACAAAACAGGGGGAATATTCAACTCAAATAATAACCAAGGAGCTGGGAAAATTTTAATACAAAACTGTATCGTAAGTCCTCGGGCGCATTCTCGATAACCCGCCCCATAAACACTCATCAGCATCCCCCAAGCTTAGAACAAATTCTTTTGATCTTGTTTAGGGTAAATCTTTCCATTTATATGTAAATTTATAAATTTGAATCTTTTGCAGATCACGACATGTAAATACAATCGAGTTAAATGAATTCTTACCCATTAATCCCACGAAGACATACTTCTCTGATCTAACGCCTACATCGTCTTAATCTGTGCGTCACATCATTTTTGTTATCAAATATTTATAAAATAAATAAATATGAAACCTGCCCTGTCTCCTTAAAACGAATAAAATCCAGCAAAATGAAAAAAAAATCTAAATCCGTTCATCAGGTTCAAAGTACGTAGCTGTTAAATACTTTGACAGGATTTATTGCATCTTTATTTGACAAGTATAAACTTGGCTGAGATCTGATCTCACTTGATGGCAGATGATAATACAGTCTAAGATGAAAACGTGCTTCAAGCGTACAATGTAAGATAGAAAAACTTGGAATGAAGCTATTTACATCTTGTGGTTGCTACACATCGAAGCGTAATAATTTTTGTTTGCTTCAACACAAACTGTAATTAACTCAGAACCTCTGCTATAATAAACCTAGAACCTCTGCAACAATGAACCCACAACTTCTGCAATACCAAACCCAGAAAGACTGCTATAACGAACCATAAATTTCTGTTATAATGAATCCAAAACATCTGCTATAACGAGCCATGAATTTTTGTTATAATGAGCCCAGAATGTCTGCTATAATGAACCATGAATTTCTGTTATAATGAACCCAAAACCTCTGCTAGACTGAATCCAGAACTTCTGTTATAATGAAACCAGAAAGACTGCTATAACTAACCATAAATTTCTGTTATAATGAATCCAAAATATCTGCTATAACGAGCCATGAATTTCTGTTATAATGAATCCAGAATGTTTGCTATAATGAACCGTGAATTTCTGTTATAATGAATCCAAAATATCTGCTATAACGAGCCATGAACTTCTGTTATAATGAATCCAGAATGTTTTCTATAATGAACCGTGAATTTCTCTTATAATGAATCCAATATATCTGCTATAACGAGCCATGAACTTCTGTTATAATGAATCCAGAATGTTTGCTATAATGAACCGTGAATTTCTGTTATAATGAATCCAAAACTTCTGCTATAACGAACCATGAACTTCTGTTATAGTGAAACCAAAACTCTGCTATTATGACTCCAAAACTTGTATTAGAATGAACACAAAATTTCTGCCATAACAAATGCAGAACTTCTGTTATAATGAACCCAGAATATCTGCAATAATAAACCATGACCTTCTGTTATAATGAGCCCAAAACCTCTACTGTAATGAATCCAGAACTTCTGTAACAATGAACCATGAGTCTCTGCTATAACCCACCCAGAACCAATGCTATTACGCCACCGGGTACCAATGCCCCAAAAACAAACTGTGAAACTTTAATAACAAAAAAAAATGTGTAACCCCTAGACTATAATGAATTCTGGTAGAAATATATAGTCGTGATTTTTTAGGCAACACGCAGATATAATGAATTCGCTTACGATGCGCTTGGATCATTGAATTTAGATGGGGGATCTAAGAAAATTACAAATCCCCTACAAAATTTGCGCTGTGCAAAGAAATTTCGCTTATTTTCCCGTTTGCATAGCTTATGGCCAATATCAGGCCGTCAAAAGTTGAAAGCTCCTTGGTGCAGAATATTTACGTAAAAATTGTAGGTAACCTTATAAAAAAAGCTGAAATATTTTTACTAAATTTCACTTACATTATAAGTAAGTAAGTAGCAGCCCATTAACGTCCCACTGCTGGGCTAAGGCCTCCTCGCTCCTCGGAGCGAGGGTTTTTAGAGCATAGACCCACCACGCTGCTCCACTGCGGATTGGAAGGCATAGTACACAAGTGCACTCTCTATTCCTTCACTCTCATAGTCCGATGTGACGCGAATCCCACACGACCGGAGAGAGATCGGGCTAAGGACCGACGGCTTAACGTGCTCTCCGAGGCACGGCGGTGGATCACACTGCCAACTTCCCAACTTCGGGCAAATATTGAAAAAATCTTAATAGAAAACTCAATATTGATCTTTGAATTGGCCCGACCTGGGACACGAACCCAGGACCTCACGTCTGTTTTCGAACATGCTAACCACTAGACCAATGAGGAAGTTACTTACATTGTATTGAATTGTAAATATATAACAGTAAAAGAGCTTCATTTGTGGCTTCGACAACATTATCCCTTAGATTGCTCAGCCGCGTTTTTTATTGGAAATAACCGTAGCCTGCCCCACCCTGCACGGTTTTTGCGTAAATTGCCCCGGTCTTATGATGCTAAAGTGTCTCTTTGGACTTAAATGTTCAGGGAAGATTACTAAACTTTTATAATAGTTAAACTTTGCAATGTTATCTTTTTTTTAAATTAATTAAGGCTCTGTAGCGTCATGTTGGGTAAAACTTTGAGATCCGTCTTGTATTTATACGCTCATATCTTAAAAATTAAAACTTATCTCAAGGGTCTTCATTGTTATTTACATCACTTATATAATCAAAAACACAAATAACACTGGTCTGTAAAAAGAAAAAAAATTTCTCCTTCTAGTCTTCATATTTTGTGCTCTAAACACGGAATCTTACATACAAATAAGTACCACACGTAGATTTCCAATATAGTATTTATTTAATTAACAAACAACAAATATTATAACGAAATGAATAAATATTACAGTCTAAGTTTTACATAGAAAAATCCTAAATTATAAACACAAAATGAAAAAATTATATCGGTCAGCTTTCTCATTATATGGTGAGAAAATTTGTTAATTTATAGTTATTTTCCTTTTCATTGTTTCTATTGGAGTTTCTCGGCGAATTGACCAACAGAAATCAGCGAGCATTGCTGCTGACCATTTACCATTGTAGCGTTTCTCAATCTGCATTATATCCTGATGAAACCTTTCACCATACTCATCTGATATGGCTCCAAGATTTTCCGGAAAGAAATCTAAATGAGAGTCCAAAAAATGAATCTGCAGTGACATATCCTAAAGCTTTATAACCAGAAAGCCGCTCTCGAATGATTTGTCGGTAGTTCTCACTTTTTGTATTCCCAAGAAAATTATGACACATTTCCACAAAAGCCACCCAAGATCTTTTTTCTGCTTTGCACACTCACGTATCTGCGGACCTACAGAAATTCCTTCCTTCAATTTTGCGTCACTGATGATGGAAAAACAACCTAGACGATTTGATTCGTCATATTTATGTAAATTTTTTTAAAGGAGGATTTCTTTGCAGACCAGTAATCATTAATAATCTCTCACAGTACATGAAATACTTAATGACCTTCGACATGACACACGCACCGTAAGTAACAGTCACTTTGTAACAATTCGTATTTTTTCTATTGTCTAATATTATCCTATGCATATTCAATCAGAAATATAAACAGATGTTTATATTTCTGATTGCACGAGTTGAGACAGAACTGTCGTATCATGTTAACTAGTAGTTGTCATTGTAACAGTCATTAAACTATTATTTTATTTAATCAGTTTACTTTCTAAACCATTTATTTGTGAGTCCTAATTTTATAAAAAAACCGTGAACCGTGAAGAGCCGTGAAAAGTTTATTATTTGATATAAATTATACTATTTATAATAAATTTATATTTTTTTGTAAAGATTTCTTTCTTAGTGTACCAGTATCCTTGTTTTTGTCTATAAGCAACTTAACTATAACTTTTATGTAACCTTCAAATGTATATTTCAATGGTGATCGAATATGAATAGTAAATAGTCCAGATAGAAACGAATCCAGCTATTCAGTGGCGATTAAAATCAGTCCAGTCGTTGTATATATTGTGCATTTCAAATAACAACAACAGCTAACGAGATTTGTTGTATAACAAATAAAATTTCATTCAACATCTGTGTGTTTACTCACTAGAAAATTGCTTGCAAGTAAATGGCGTTATCAAAAAAAGTCGTTTCACTTTATAGCTTTCCCAATAAACCTCTTTTATTCAAATACAAACCGAATTGTTATGTGCAATGAAGCAAAGTCCTTATAATGGGTATCTATTCAATCGCCATGAATGTTTCCCTTTTTTGGAGAACGTGTACGGATATCATTATAATTTTAGATCAATACAATATATCGAGAGCCCTTGTGTATACAGAGACAAGTGTAAAAACCTATTTTTATAAGACAATGTTCCAAAAATTATCAATTGCCTAACCACCTCTTTACTAAGTAGCAGCCCTTTAACGTCCCACTGCTGGGCACAGGCCTCCTCACTCCAAGGAGCGAGGGTTTTTAGAGCATAGTCCCACCACGCTGCTCCACTGCGGATTGGCAGGCATAGTACACAAGTGCACTCTCTATTCCTTCACTCTCATAGTCCGATGTGACGGGAATCCGACACGACCGGAGAGAGATCAGGCGCAGGACCGACGGCTTAACGTGCTCTCCGAGGCACGGGGGTGGATCACACCGCCAACTTCCCAACTTCGGGCAAATATTGAGAAAATCTTAATAGAAAACTAAATATTGGTTTTTGAATTGGCCCGACCTGGGACTCGAACCCAGGACCTCATGTCTGTAGTCGAACATGCTAACCACTAGACCAATGTATAAACATCATGTTTTTATTTAATTAACAGTCATAGGTGACATTAACACACAGTTTTTGTAACCTTTTGTAAGTTATCCTTAAAGATAGATGTGTGCCATCGAATACTTTTTTGTAGATCTAAAAAAGAGGAATATTACACAGTGCATTGTTTTCTCATAATTCTAAGAGATTAGGCAGTGAGGCGGCTTGATTTTAACAATTATAGTTACATTTCATCCGATTTATTACAACACCTTTATCAATCTATTTAATAGTAAAAACATCATAAAAATCAGTACAATAGTTATTTAACTAATCGCGTTGAGAGAGGCAGGCATACTTACTCATGCCCGATTTAATCTACATTTCCTAAAGGTCAAATAGGACGAGTTGTGTCGAATATGTGTCAACTACCGGTTGACTTGATATCATAATACTGTCTCAACTCTGGTAATCAGAAATATAAGCAACTCTTTCTTTTAAAATCATACTATATATTATCTATTTCGCTTATCGGTAACTGCCGTAACAAAATAAGCGTAGAAATAAGTTGAGACAATACAACAAACAAAAAAATATTAGTTACAAAGTGGCTGATACTAACGGTGCATGATTATTTAGACGATAAAAACGCGTGGGAGTGAACGAATTGTTCTAATTTGAATTGAAATATATTAAACTAATATGATATTGTAATGATGATGGTAATAAAAAAATACCCAGTGAGTTTGTTGCGGGCTCTTCTCAGATTAGGGAGCGAAGGAAGCATCGTAACTTTTGATTTTAAGTCGTTCTTGAGTATCATCATCAGACGTACCTTTGAATTAGTGTGGAAAAGGAAAAAAATATTATGTGAATATAGATATTTTGATTTGATTTGGTGTGTGTCGCATCGAAGGTCATTACGTTTTTTTTGTGGTGTTTTATGAACTAAGAGAGATTATTAGTGATTATTTGTATTTTTGATTATATAAGTGATGTGAATAATAATGACATCCTTTGAGGTAAGTTTTAATTTTCAAGATATGAGCCTATAAACGCAAGACGGACTTTTTTCACTACCTCAAAGTTTAGCGCAACATGACGCTACATCAGAGTCTTAATTTCATGAACATTTAAGTCCTAAGTCATTCGACCTGCGGAGCATACGACACGAAGAAGTCTGTGCGGGGGCGGGGCAGGCAACGGTTGTTTCGATTAATAAGCGCGGACAAATTACTGGCCTAAATAAAGAACACTGCCGACATTATACCGAAGATATCCCGGACGTCAGCTTGTACGAGATTAGTATGGCTCTCAAACAGATGAAGAACAGCAAGGCATCTTGTAATGACGGTATCACAGTGGAATTCCTAAAGGCGGGTGGAAAATCCATTCTTAAAGTCTTTCAGCGAATGTTCAATTCCGCCATTCTGGAAGGCACGATGCCAAAGGCATGGCATAGGGACGTAGTAGTTCTGTTCTTGGACAGTCAAACGGTTAGCTGTAGAAATAATTCCCTAACTGGCTTCTAAATGTACTTAGGGGACAGTTAAAGTTTAGGGGAAATCGGTGATATCGAGCATTACTTTAAAAAGATTGAATTCAAGGATATTTAAGGAGTTCGCGAAATATCTTTGTGGTTGAAACAGCATAAAGTATAACCACTAATCGTTAAGTGAATCACAGGTCTTGAAAAGTTTATAGGTGCCATTACAGTATCAAGTGCTGGAACTTCAATAGACAAACGCCGATATCGTGTATATAAAAGTTAACAACTTCATAAAGTTTACAACCGGCTATCAATACGAGACACGTGAGGTGTGAATTTTTTATTACACTTTTATAACTTACGAACAAGACCTCTGTTTCACATCGAAGTTATGATTTTATACTGTCCATTCTTCGATTTTATTAACTAACACTGTCCCTCTATGTACAAGGCGTTAGATCACTTCCTAAAACGAAGACAGACGTGTACTAATGATACCTTTGATGATAAGACAGTAAAAAAATGCATTACTTTACTAAAAAAAAAACAAGCAATGAAACACAAAATAAAAAACGGCTGACGTCTCAACACGGGACAACGACCTTTAGAGAAGGTCGTTGACCCGGGCGTTTACTTTAGTTGTACAATGCTAATTAAAATTTTTTAACGGGGATCGATTTTTTTCCGTTCCATCATCAAAGGTATCATTAGTACTATCGTCTTCATTTTAACACCTTGCGGGGTGGGGTCTTCTAACACCTTGTATAAATAAATCTACTTGAAATTTCAATTCTAACTAATTTTATAAATGCTATAGTAACCCTGTCTGTTGAGTTGTCATGACAAAGCTACTGAACCTATTTAAATGAAATTTGGTACACAGATATTCTAGAGCCCGAGAAAGGACAAACGTTACTTTTTAATTCAAATAAAATGATTGTAAGGAATAAAGGCATCGTCATTTTTAAAGTTAAAAGCTTGATACTTATTATTTAGGATGTCGATTCGATATAAACAGAGCATTCAAAGTTTATAAAAGTTTTACTCTTAAGGATAAAGGTCTTTGGCCTATTGGCCTTATTCGAAAGCTCAGAGTCACTCAGCTTGCGATGGAGAGGGCTATGCTCGGAGTTTCTCTACGCGATCAAATCAGAAATGTGGAGCTCCGTAGCAGCACCAAAATCACCAACACAGCCCTACGAATCGTGAACCTGAAGTGGCAATGGGCGGGGCACATAGTCCGATGGACCGATGGACGTTGGGGGCCGAAGGTGCTGGACTGGCGACCCCGCATTGGGCGACGCTGTGTAGGGAGACCCCCCACAAGGTAGACCGGCGATATCAGAAGGGTCGCCGGTAGTCGCTGGAGCCGGGCGGCGCAAATCAAATCAAATCAAAATATCTTTGTTCAAGTAGGCATATTACAGCTCTTTTGAATCGTCAAATATTTTTTTTCTTTTCTTTTCCACACTCTAATTCTAATGTATGTCTGATGATGATACTCCAGAACGACTTAAAATCTAAAGTTACGAGGGTTCCTTCGCGCCCTGATCCGAGAAGAGCCCACAACAAACTCAGTCGGGTATTTTGTTATTTTGTTATCATCATCATCACAATATCATATTAGTTTAATATATTTCAATTCAAATTAGAGCAGTTCGTTCACTCCCACGCGTTTCTATCGTCTAAGTACTCTTGCAACTTATAATACGATTTTTCTATCAACTTTCTTTTAACAAAGACTTTGAATTTATTAATTGACATTTCTAAAACGTCTTGTGGGAGTTTATTATAGAAACGTATACAGTTACCCTTAAATGAGTTGTTAATTTTATGCAGCCTACTAGAATTTACAACAAGTTTGTTTTTGTTTCGTAAGTTATATGATATACATTCACTCTTTTTATTAAAAGAGTCAATGTTTTTGGGTACGTACAACAAATTTTCTAATATGTATACGCAGTGAACGCGCAAGTTCGGCCCTTGTGGACATCATTACGTGAGACTTATGTCCAGCAGTGGACATCCATCGGTTGAAGCGACGACGACGACTAATTATAATTAAGAAAGTAAGTCTGTTCGTCTGTTGCGATTTTAATGAAATTTGGTACATAGACTAAAGCCTTAGAAAGGACAACAAGCTTTTTGCAGCAAAACACTGCAAATAGCTAATTGAATTATTTATACGTTTTAATTGTAAAGTAATTAGCCTAAGTGAATCAAAATGCTAATAAAAACAGTATTCTATGCGGACGACGTCGCGAGTATTACTAGTCAATATTAAAACGCTTTTTTATTAACCCAATAAAGTTTAGATACAATTTGAATTCTTGTAATGGATTGTTTATCATTTTGATAAATATTTCAATACATTTCATTACTTAGATTTGATACTTTAACCAAATTTGTTTTGCGAAAAATTGTATGGCATCTATTGAAAGCTCACGTGAAGAGTTTAGAGGCTTCCTTTCGCGAGGCAAACTATCAGTGAGACTCGATAAAACCCATATTAATCGGGGTCAGGATAAATAAGTTAAAAGCGGTCACTCTAAAATTCAGCATAAATAATCCTGAACTGAATTGAGTGACAAAATAAGAAATTGTATGATAATAACGTTGTGGTATCAAAGAAGATGTAGCGACTAAAATTGAGAAAGGTATTAGATTTGGGTACGTAGAGACATTGAATGAAAGAAGACGGGAAAGTTGGATTGGGAAGACCAAGGCAAACGCTCCTGGACCAAATCCAGGACATTTTAAATAAGGGCCAGGTCAGAAGTAGCTTCTCTAAACCAACGAACTTGCATGAAAGGTTTAATGAGAATGAAAGAAGTTAAGGAGATATGCAAGGATCATGGCAAGTGTAAGGACGTTGTCTCTATCTACCCCCTTGGAAATGAGGTGTGATTTTTTTACAAAAAAATGTCTGTATTTACCCAAAGTTGTATTGTTGTCGATGTGCTCTACACCCTCGGAGAGCATGTTGATCCGTGGGTCCTGCGCCTGATCTGTCTCCGGCCGTGTCCGATTGCCGTCACATCTGACTATGAGAGTGAAGGTACAGAGGGTGCACGTGTGTTTGCACTATATCATTTCTATTGCATCCGTGTTATCCCTTATCGCCCTTATCCCGGTGACAATAAGTTCTTGTATGTTATCATCAGATTGAAAGGCTCTGTATCTATTAAGTATTGATGCAGCCTAGGGTGGACCGCGCTTGCCTAGGAGGAGATGCCTTTTGCACTCTGCATTTGAAAGTACCCGGATTGTAGGAGTCAGGAAACGGAAGCTGGTAAAGCATTCCATTTCTTTGCGGTGCGGTTCAGAAACGATTGGGTAAAACGCTTGGTACGGAATCGTGGGATGTCCACTACGTACCGATGCCAATCGTTTCTGTGCCTGATGATCTTAAGTATAAGGCGATGGAGGAATAAGATCGTACAGTTCCTGCGCACACTCTCCGAAGTTAATTCTGTAGAATACCGACAGACAGGCAACGTTACGTTGATGTTTCAGGCTTGCCATTCTCTTATCGAGGTTTTTGTCGCCTATGAGTCTTCTGGCCCGGCGATCCACCGAAGGTGGTTAAAGTACTCCATGCATGATCGAACTTGAACTCTATTAAAGACTAAGAAAATTTTTATAGGTTACACAGTAGGTTAAATCAACTTATATACTAGAAAGGTATAGGAGACAGTTGTACGACAAAATGATGTTATGTTGTTAAGGGACAAAACATACGTAGGTATCGTTATTCCAGCAAAAAGCGATATGTCGTTGTAGGCACGATAAATGAGCCTCGTTAGTGCTGTATAACAAAGAGCCTAGCAAGAAGTCGCCGACAACTAATAAGTGTCTGTTCCCATTACGATCGACCGACTGTATATCATCGAAACTAGAAGTGTATTAAAGAAATATACCTTATACCTAAGCCGATTCACATATTTCTAAAATAATAGTTTTTTTTAGTGAAAATATTGTAAAGAGATTCAAAACTCATAATGTCTAAGCTAAACTAAAAAGGAAGATACAAGTGATTGTGCTTTACAAAAATTTACACATAATACAGACAGACGGATATTACTCTAAAAATAGAGGAGATTTTTTTATAATAAACTTACAAATGATGCAGAAATCTATTACGGCTGTGCTTATATATAAAAAGATTAGTTTCAAAAGTAATTTAACGCATAAGGACAGATAATTCAAGTGTAAGCTTTCTGTAACAAACTCCGAGAAGATCTTTTAGAGATGCAAATAATAAATAAATTAACAAAATTGTTCCGTTCGTTTATGTTACCTCGTATTGCATAACTTTTCGGAATATTGCAAAATGTTTTTGGTATTTTTAGGTGATGCCATTAT
Source organism: Elymnias hypermnestra (assembly GCA_015832385.1). Lineage (NCBI taxonomy): Eukaryota > Metazoa > Arthropoda > Insecta > Lepidoptera > Nymphalidae > Elymnias > Elymnias hypermnestra. The sequence continues at coordinate 2,147,807 of JACTOM010000935.1, read as the reverse complement.
ATTACTGAATAACTCCCAAAATTTCAGAGCTATCAGTGTTGTCACCATCTATAGTCTAACACGTAGAAAATAAAACGCTCTATATGCACAGTGAGGCGACGTGGCGACGCTTCGCCACTGTATACGTTTCTCTCACCAATCGCTATAGACATTCCATATCATAAATAATTATTTTTCCAATGTTTTTTTGAGGTGAAACTTCTTATGGCATCGTGGTTTAAAATTTTCGTTACGCGTTACGTTCCGTTACGTACGTATGTGTGAATATGTTTCAGTATCTGTTTGTAAAAAGTTATGACAAACATACATATAAGACTGACGGACCCCTGCAACTTCAATCGCGCCAGACGCATAAAACAAATTTCACTGCCATAAATAAGGTTATAACGTACTAACCTTAAAAGATAGATATATGCTGTCATAGACTGTTATTTAGAACTTTTAAAGCGGAACAATTCTGTCATACATGATTTTTCCGAAACTTTACCCGTTTAGGCAACCCATGCAGTGAAATCTTGGAAAAGAAAAATACCTATTATGAAACATTTTTTATTAATTTATCCTTCTTATTTGTTTTAGAGTTATATAATGTATTCCTCGTTAATGAGGCTATATAAAACTGAAAGAATTTTTGAAATCGGTCCAGTAGTTTCTGAGATTAGATTCAAGCTAACAAACAAATTATTTAGCTTTATACTATTATAATAGATTATCAATAGGTTTCATTCACGTAGATGTAACTTATACTAAATCGGACTTCTTAGAATTGACATTTTAAAATTCGTAATATTTTTTGAAATAAATGACCAATTTTAATAATTTAAAAAGTATTTTACAGTTATTGGAACAGCCTTTAATAAAATATTATTTTATAGTCAGGATTAATACAAAGGTATGAATAGTATGGTTTGATCATTGTCGGCACTTTTATTAACTTTAAAATTATAATAGAGTAGTTATATTGTCATAACTACAGTAGTTGTTTATATAGTATTGCAAACTTTTTTGTAGAATACCTTCTATAATATTGTAAAACATTTTATTGTTCTATCATCAATAGTTTTCCCTGAGCACGCGATGACAGATTTTTTTGTGAACAATTTTGCTCACTTCTTGGGTTGCTTTAATGCATTTTTCTTAGGGAGCCCTATTTTTTTAAGAAAGTAATATAGCCTATATTGCTCAGTGAAAATACAGCTTTCTAATGATGAAATTTTTTTTTAATCTGTCCAGCAGTTTTTGTGTGAAAACGTACGGACGAAAATTGTTTGATTACAAATGTTTCCTTTTTATAACATTAGTTTAGATTAATTTAAAACATAAATTATATATTTTTTATTAGAAATTAAGAGTTATATTATAATCTTAATCAATCTCATTTCTTCGTAGTCAAACATAAATTGTATTAGCACGATTTTCCAAAGCGACCCGTAATAATGGGAACGAGCACTAATATATCACGTCGGCTAGCGATAAGAGCGCCCACCCGGATTTATGTAGCCGATTTCTAAGCGATACCGACTTATATAGCTGTATTTGAACACTAATTTCATTTATTTATTTACATTTGTAACGAAAACTTGTTTATGAAAGAGGCTAAGCCCGAATTAGACCATTCTCAGACCAGAAATAAATCTACTATAAAAAGAAAGCTCCCTGAATAACCGTACAATAACTTGAGGGATTAAGCTTACAATCGTCGTCGTCGCTTCAACCGATGGAAATCCAGTGCTGGACATAGGTCTCACGAAATGATGCCCACGAGGCCTAATCTTGCGCCGCCTGGCTTATGGGCGGTCTCCCTTCACTACGTCGTGCGGGCGGGGTCGCCATTCCAGCACCTTCGGGCCCCAACGTCTATGGGTTCATCGGACTATGTGCCCCGCCCATTGCCACTTCAGGTTCGCAATTCGTAGGGCTACGTCAGTAACTTTTGTTCTGCTACGGATCTCCTCATTTCTGATTTGATCGCGTTGAGAAACTCCGAGCATAGCCCTCTCCATCGCACGCTGAGTAACTCTGAGCTTTCGAATGAGGCCCATAGTCAGCGACCACGTTTCCAATCCGTAGGGAAGTACTGGCAACGCGCACTGTTCGAAGACTTTAGTCTTCAGGCACTAAGAGATAATGGACGAAAACGTCTTCCGGAATTTCCCGAGCGCTGCCCAACAGAATTGGCTTCGGCGGTTGACCTCTTTCTTGAAATTGGACCTACCTAGCTGGACTATGGGTCCCAGGTATGTATAGAGTATACAACAATTCGAGTGTCGAGTTCTCAACGATGACTGGGTGGAGTGGAACATGGATATTGGACATAACTTTCGTCAAATCCATGTTCATTTTTGGGGCCACCTGTCGAGAAGCTCTGCTGAGGTCATCGAGCATTTTATTGAGATCGTCGAGAGCCTCTGCCATAATGACCACGTTGTCGGCAAACCGTAGATGAGTGATGTACTCGATATTGATGTTGATGCCCATTTCGTTCAACTCCATAAGCTTGAAGAGGTCTTCCAACAATAAAAGCTTGGAAGTGTATGAATTGCTGTTGTTCGCGCACGATGTTATCGTTGCTCTGTGGGCATGGCGCGATATACCCTGTCAAGATCTGTGGTGTAAGAATCCTTTGAAAAAGGTCAAACTCGGAAGCGCTTTGAGGACGGCCGCGGTCTAGGGCCGCCGCGGGATTTTGAGTTTTATGCGGAAGGAAGTGCGGGATCCTATGCGTCTTTTGGTTCGGGGGAATAGATGAAAATCCCGACGCGTGGGACGCTATACAATTCCCTCCATTGGAGCCAGGGAATGGAAGAGTAAATCAGCGTCGCCGATCACGGACATCCGCGACGCTTTGACAGGTTACATACTCTATATATCCCACAACTACACTTTACAGTACACACATTCACGTGAACAGACACCTGCCGGAGTCGACGCCTTCGAGGAGAGGGGCGCCTCGAGGTAGGTGAGAGCTCCCTAATAGCCGTTCGGCACCTCTCGAATCTTTTAAAATCATCTCCTCCCGCCGTCCAAGGTGATCGAGATTACCACACGCCATCATGGGCCTGGCGACCTCGGTAGTCTCTGCGACACGGTCACGGACGGCGTGAACAGCTGTATTAATAAGATGCTGGTATTAAAAGATAACCGACTGAATTTGTCGTGGATTCTTCGTAGAAGCCTGCGTAAAATAATACTTAGAATATTTGAAGGCTATTTTTCATAAAACCTTCACAAATTATATTCCAAAACATTCCTCAAGAATCACTCTATCTACTGGTGAAAGTAGCATGAAAATCCGTATAGTAGCTTATGAGTTTATCGAGATTACCGACAGACGGAGCAGTTTTGATTGTTAATTATTTACATCAGTTACAAATACATCAAAACTATGTTAATGATCTTAAAAATATAACTGGATAATATAATTATAATGTATTGCTAAAGATATCATAAAGTCATTACCCAAGAAGCTTTTAAAAGAAACTTTTTTGCGGCGTCTCAAATATATTCGTTCAACTATCGCATGTTGCATGACAGATGGCGAAGTGGAGGTGAATAGAAAACCGAAGCATGCAAGGGCAATACGACCGCAGCAATGGGTGCGCACCCAATTTCTGTTTCACTTGCATCGTGGTTTCATAAAACCTTTCAAAGTTTTATCTATTACTAGCAATATCTTATAAAATTAAGTGACGTATTAATTACACACTAGTGACTATAAAGCGAAAGCCCATCAGTAAACCATCCAAGGCCAATAAGACCTCACCCATGGCTAGCAACAGCAGTTTCACTTGCATCGTGGTTTCATAAAACCATTTAATGTTTTATCTATTACTAGCAATATCTTATAAAACGATGTGTGTCTTAGTTATTTCACCCTAGTGAGGATAAAGCGAAAGCCGAACAGTAAACCATCCAAGGCCAATAAGACCGCACCCATGGCTAGCAACAGCTGTTTCACTTGCATCGTAGTTTCATAAAACCATTCTAAGTTTTATCTATCTGTGTCTTATTTATTTCACACTAGTGAGGATCGGAAACGTGGTCGTTGACTATGGGCCTCATCCAAAAGCTCAAAGTCACACAGCGTGCGATGGAGAGGGCTATACTTGGAGTTTCTCTACGCGATCAAATCAGAAATGAGGAGATCCGTAGCAGAGCCAAAGTTACTGACATAACCCTACGAATCGCGAACTTGAAGTGGCAATGGGCGGGGCACATAGTCCGACGAACCCATGGACGTTGGGGCCCGAAAGTGCTGGAATGGCGACCCCGCACCGGACGACGCAGTGTAGGCAGACCCCCCACAAGGGGGACCGACGACATAAGGAGGGTCGCCGGTAGCCGCTGGAGCCTGGCGACACGAAATCGAGCCCAATGGGCATCATTAGGTGAGACCTATGTCCAGCAGTGGACGTCCATCAGTTAAAGTGAGTGAGTGAGTGAGAGTGTGAGGTTAACGCAAAAACCGATCAGTGGAGCATCCAAGGCCAATAAGACTGCACCCATGGCTAGCAACAGGTGCTTCAACTGCATCGTGGTTTCATAAATCCATTCAAAGTTTTATCAATTATTAGCAATGTCTTATAAAATTATGTGTGTTGTATTTATATCACTCTAGTGAAGATAAAGCGAAAGGCGATCAGTAGAGCATCCATGGCCGATAAATTGATACCGATAGCTTAAAACAGCTGTTTTTCATGTATCGTGGTTACATAAAACCATTCAAAGTTTTATGTATAATTAGCAAAGTTTTATATACTTTTATTTATGTGACTTATTCATTTCGTACTAAAGCCAGGTAAAAATTTAACGTAATGGGAATGAATAAGGATTGAGAATGTACCTTTTCCACGTTCCTACTGAATGCATGCGATAAGCTTGAGCGATTTATAAGCGATAACGATCTATAGCTCCTGAGGGAGAGAACGAGGTAATACGTTAACGCTTTTTAACTGCTACGATTTGCGATGATACTAACTTATAACACAATTTGATATATAACGAAATATCATAAGCATTTATCAAGAAAAGTATGGATCTTTGACATACGAAGCTCATAAAAAGATATTATTAATTTTAGACAATAGATATTTTTTTAAAACTAGCGTACTTTCCGATTAAATAAATGCGTAATTCAGTGTGTATGCTTTAAATTTTCGACGCATACGCGCTTGTTTTATATGTCGAAATATTTGGCAATTTGTTTTGCTGCATCATCAAAATACATACCTGCGTTGTTACATCTGGCCCATACTTCTATACGGATGTGAAGCCTGGACAATAAAAGAGGACATCAGGAAACGTATAGAAGCGTTCGAAATGTAGGCGTTTAGACGCATGCTGGCCATCAGTTGGACTGACAAAGTAACAAATGTTGAAGTTCTGCGCCGCGTGAATCAGAAGCGTGAACTTTTGCAGACCGTCAAAATGAGAAAAGTTGCGTATCTGGGGCACGTGATACGACACGAGAGATACGAGCTTCTACAACTCATTTTGATGGGAAAAGTAGCCGGGAGAAGAAACGTTGGTCGCAGAAAGAAGTCTTGGCTGAGAAATATCAGAGAGTGGACCGGAATCGCGAGTGCCGCACAATTATTTCGCCTCGCGAAAAATAGAGAGGAATTTGCGAAACTGACTGCCAACCTTCGCTAGTCGGAGAGGCACTCAAAGAAGAAGAAGAATATCATCAAAATTTGTAATTGTTGTTTCTTCACTTAATTCATCTTACGGTTCATTAAAACGAGTTATCATTAATTTATTTAAATATTTAATTAAGATTGGCAGATTTATTGCGTTTTTGCGTTAACTGTGATAGTATATATAAAATAATTTAAGATATATTTTAAATAAAGGATACGGTTAGTCATTTGACTAAATTGTATTCTTAGAATGGCCTCCACTTCCCATTGGTGTATTTGTAAACATTGTAAATGATGCCAATTTGGGCTATTATTGTTATTTCATAAACGACTAGAATTACTTAAATTATATTAATTGTAATTATTAAAAACTAACAGCGAGTGGTAGTTTCTTAATAAATAAGACAATTAAGAAATGTATTTGGCACCAAACACTCCCATTGGTGTTTTGCCGTAATATATATATTTTTTTTATTGTTGACAGATTAGCGCTTGACTGTGAACTCACCTGATGGTAAATGATGATACAGTCTAAGATGGAAGCGCGCTAATCTGTTAAGAGGCGATATACCCCTTACGTTTCTACACAGCATCGTACCGGAACACAAATCTCTTTGTTTGGCGGTACGTTTTTGCTGGTAGGGTGGTAACTAGCCACAGCCGAAGCCTCCCACTAGTCGAGACTCAGACAAATTAGAAATACAATTTCCTAAATTCGTCCTACCGGGGATCGAACTCGGGACCTCCGCTAGCAAAGCGAATACTCGCACCACTGCGCCATTGAGGCCGTCAAAATAGCCTCATTAGCATGAAAGGTATATTAGTAGAAGTTAGTTGAGCCCTCAGTTTTTAATCAACGTTAGCTACCAGTCATTGTGTTTTAAGTTAGATGTGTCTGTAATAAGGGCTGCTCTGCGATGCAAAGCTTAATGTATTTCTTAAAATTAAAACTGATGTTTTTTCAAATATGTCATAATGACTTATTGTGTGCTATTTTTTTATATTTTATGATAACGGATGTTGATGATGTAGAGTTTCTTGCCGGATTCTTCTCTATAAATCAGTTAAGTTCGGAACCGGTGGTAGAACCTTTGCCAAAAAAGTTGGAGTTTACTGCCAGTTACCTTTCAGTTATCAAAAATTTAGTGTACTATTAAAAGTTTTGTAAATAATGTTACCTGAGACGTATCGCCTTTATATATTAAGACTTTCGAATCGCCAAATGTAATCATTTTCTGAGGTTACATCCAATGTATGAGCGAAATTACTATTAAAGAATGATTTTTTTAAGAATAACGCACTACAAACTGAACCTATTTATCATCGTCATTACAGTGTAATTTCAATGTAGTTTATTTATTGACTCCGATCTGTATTCTAATTAATCCTACAATTTTTTTTCGTAATCCGGCTCGAAGGACCAGTATGTTGCGTATACGAACGTGTTAACGACATGTTCATGACATGTCGGGCGTTACGGTATTAGGAGATTAGTTAGTCATCAGTCAAAGTACCTCATTGGTCTAGTGGTTAGCATGGGTTCGAGTCCCGGGTCGGGCCAATTCGAAATCGATATTGAGTTTTCTATTAAGATTTTCTCAATATTTGCCCGAAGTTGGGAAGTTGATACACCTCCGTGCCTCGGAGAGCACGTTAAGCAGTCGGTCCTGCGCCTGATCTCTCTCCGATCGTGTCGGATTTCCGTCACATCGCACTATGAGAGTGAAGGAATAGAGAGTGCACTCGTGTACTATGCCTGCCAAACACCAATTGAGCAGCGTGGTGGGTCTATGCTCTAAAAAACCCTCTCTCATATGAGTGAGGAGTCCTATGCCCAGTAGTGGGACGTTAATGGGCTGCCACTTACCTTACCATACTTACTTACCTTAGTCATCAGTATCTGTTCATTGACCCGTGCATGCAAGCGTCAGGTGTTGTGGATTTTGTTTCATTGCTGGTTTTTTTTAGTAGGGTAGTGTTTTTTATGAAACTGCCATTTCATTTAGATGTACTAACATGATGGTATAATTAATGCTAATGAAACTTTTTAAAACATGATTTTTTTTTAATCTGTCATCGTTTTCGGAATCGTTCTAATACCTTGTATTGTCGAGTAGATGGCGTTAACAATATTTGTCGTGAAATAGGAAACCCGGCTAAGTATGTTGTGGTTTCTTCTTAGACTAAGACGCCAAAACCCCTAGTAGCGTTTTGATAGTTTTTTTATATATACTTACACTTAAATTGAATTTAAAAATACTGAAAAAGAGTATTTAAATATAGAAATTTTGATTTATTTTCAAAATTATGACAAAAACTTACTAAAAAGTGATATTTAAAACCGCGATGACCCAAAAACCACGTAAATTCTTACACCTTTTCTCCTTGGAGACGTAAGTCCAGCAATGGGACTAAATATGCTGCTACATACCATTTTTCTTTTAGTTAATGTATTACACAGTAATAAATGACATTGTTTGTGAATTTTCTGTTTACTTTTCTGTTACGAAAACATGTTTTCCCCGAGATGTTGCCTATCTAAGAAGTCAAATAAAAATACTGTGTATCACTTGTTATATTGTTTGTTTCCACTCGTTGGCTATAAGACAATAATTCTACTTCAGTATCCTGTCGTTAATATGAAAACATATTATTCCAAGGTAAGATAAAGTAATACATTTCTTTTATGTTACATTTGACTTGACTAGTTTGCTTAACTTAACTTTATGTACTTGATTTTTATTGCTTATTATACTAATAATTGATGGTCTCGTTGGTACAGTGTCGCTAGTATTTGTTTTGCTAGCAGAGATCCCGCGGTTCGTTCTCCGGTAGGAGAAATTTAGATAATTAGTCTAAGTATAGCCAGGTGGGAAGCTTCGCTAGGTAGTTATCATCCTATCAGCCAAAGATACCGTCAAACAAAGAGATTTGTAAGCCGGTACGATGCTATGTAAAAACCATACGAGATAAATAGCCCAATTATTGCGCTTCTATCTTAGATTGTATCATCACTTATTACCAGATCTGATCACTGTCAAGTTCTTACCTAATAAAATAAGTAAAATAATAAATATTAACTAAGTTCCTACGCAATCAAGCTTTTCTTGCTTCATTGAAGAGGGTGCAAAAAATCAGGATGCAGAGATTTGCGCATCTCCTTCCCCCTCCATAAACGGTTGAGATGAGGCGGCTACATCGCGTCGGGTACCAGAGTGGATTGTGAATGCGTTCTCTGGTTCTCCACTCAAGGATTTTAGTTTTGCTGAGTTTTAGTGGGTATTCTGATCTTTCAGTGAGTCCAACCCTCCCTACCCGGGATGCGTAAACTAGCACGACCTTTCAATTGATGACGATTTACAAAGGGTTGCCTCATTGGTCTGGTGGTCACCATATTCGATATGAGGTCGGGGGAATTCACATGAAATTTTAAGTTTTCTGTTAAGATTAACTCAATATCCACCCGAAGTTGTGTAGTTTGCGGTGTACTCTGCCCTCGTGCCTTAGAGAGCATGTTACTCTGTCGGTTTTGAGCCTGATCTCTCTCCGGTCGTGTCGGACTGCCGTCACATCCCACTAGATTAAAGGAATAGAGAGTGCACTTGTGTATTATGCCTGACAGTCCTAAATTTATTCAGTACATACAATTTAACAAATATGTTTATGGAGCCTACAAGAATATCTTCAACTAGTGCTACTTGCATAGACAATATATTTACAGATATAAAACCAACTGTCAAAAAGATAATTTCTAATTTAGATTCTGATCACTGTGGCCAACTCATTCGCTTTCCAACCGTAAATAAAACAGTGAAAAAACGTAAAATCACTTATGTCCCAATCACTACTGAGCGTATAGAGCGAATGAGATCAAACCTAATACTAAACTGGAATTCTTCTTCTTTATTGAATTCTCTGAATCCCAATGAAGTATACAACCGTTTTTTTAACAAATTTAATAAAATTTTTAATTCTATATTTAAGAGTAAATCGGCCATGTGTACTGACACATTGGCATTCAGTGAATGGGCAACAGTTGATCTACACAAAAGTAGACAAAAGTTATATGAGCTGTATGACAAGCGTCAATATAACACTAGTGATGAATTCAGAGATTATGTAAGATCATTTTCTAAAGAATTTAAAAAGAAATGTGTTTTAGCAAAATCGCAATACATTAAATCTAGAATTAAAAATAGCAGTAATATAATTAAAACAACATGGAGGATCATCAATGAAGAAACAGGAAAAGCATCCTCGCGCTTTAATGAATTCAATCTTAAGATAGACAATAAGAACATTACATTGGATTCAGAAGTTGCTAATGAATTTGAAGAATTCTTCACTAGCGCTCCTATCTCGACGACTAAATCTCTGAACTCATCACCATCCACTGCTCTCTCTTGGCTGGCTTGTAGTGTGCCTCAATGTTATAATATTTTCAAATTCCACCATGTCAATAGCTCGGACGTTATTAAGTCATTTAATTTAATCAATAATAAGAAAACAAATGATTTATGGGGTCTATCTGTTAACCTAGCAAGATCATTAATTGACATCCTTGCAGACGACATGGCTGAAATTTTTAATAACTGTGTAGATTGGGGTATATTTCCTGACTTAATGAAGTACAGTAAAATTATACCAATGTTTAAGTCGGGCAGTACTTCAGACCCCTCTAACTTTAGACCAATATCGGTTCTTCCGACTTTCAGTAAAGTATTCGAAAAAATGATATTGAACCAATTGCTACAACATTTTCAAAAATATAATCTATTACACAGTAAGCAATTTGGATTTACGCGAGCTCGTTCAACAACCGATGCTGGTGTACAGTTATTACATAATATTTACGAGGCCTGGGAGGAATCACGAGACGCGCTTGGTGTTTTCTGTGATTTGTCTAAGGCCTTTGATTGTGTCCAGTATGAAACTCTGATCGGGAAATTACGTCACTATGGCATCACAGACGCTGCATTAGACCTGATGAGTTCCTATTTAACTAATAGAACACAAAAGGTCTGTGTTAATGGAAAACTTTCAGAAGGGTCTGTAACGAAACTAGGTGTTCCACAGGGTTCCATATTAGGACCATTTCTGTTCCTCATTTACATTAATGACCTTCCTTATTTTGTCAAGGACGGTCATGAGATAGTTTTGTTTGCTGATGACACTTCTCTAATATTCAAAGTTAATCGACAACAAACAGATTTTGACGAGGTAAACAATTCGCTCAATAAAGTAGTACAATGGTTTGAAGCAAACAACTTATTACTGAACGGGAAAAAAACAAAATGTATTAAATTCACATTACCAAACGTAAAGCAAGTGAGAACCATTGTTAAACTTAATAATGAGGAACTTGATCTGGTAGATAGTACCGTTTTTCTAGGCATTACTTTAGATTGTAAACTACAGTGGGGGCCCCATATAAGAGGTCTATCGAACAGGCTCAGCTCTGCGGCTTACGCGGTTAAAAGAATTCGCCGTCTTACGGACGTTGAAACTGCCAGGCTGGTCTATTTCAGTTATTTTCACAGCATTATGTCATATGGCATTTTACTTTGGGGTAATGCTGCTGATATAGATGCAATATTTGTGCTGCAGAAAAGGGCCGTTCGTGCGATCTACAATATGGGTCCAAGAGAGTCGCTAAGAAACAAATTCAGAGCAGTAAAAATAATGACAGTTCACGGCGTATATATATTAGAAAACTTGTTGTACGTCCATAAAAATATTGACTCTTTTAGGAAGAAAAGTGAATGCACCTCATATAACTTAAGAAATGGAAATAAAATTGCTGTAAATTCTAGTAGGCTACATAAAATTGACAAGTCATTCAAGGGTAACTGTATACGGTTCTATAACAAACTCCCAGAAGAAGTTACAAAAATGTCTCTTAATAAATTTAAATCTTTTATTAAAAGAAAACTAATTGAGAAATCATTCTATAATTTGAAAGAATACTTAGAAGACAAAAAAGCGTGGGAGTGAATGAATTGCTCTATATATATATAGATATAGAATATTTTTAAATTAAATATTGTAATGATGATAACAAAAAAAAAAAAAACGTACACCCGACTGAGTTTGTTGTGGGCTCTTCTCAGATCAGGGCGCGAAGGAACCCTCGTAACTTTAGATTGTAAGTCGTTCTTTTATGTTATCATCAGTCATTCATTTAAATAATAAATAGAAAAAAAAAACGATATTTGACGATTCAAAAGTGCTGTAATAGGCCTACTTGAATAAAGATATTTTGACTTTGACTTTGACTTTGACAATCCGCAATGGATCAATCTTGTGGGTCTATGTTCTAAAAACCCTCCCTCTTTTGAGTGAAGAAGCCTGTGCTTCTTACCATATATTATTTTAATGTTTCTACCTATGTCCTTTATAGGTTTTCAAACCATCCAATTCAAATACCCTAAACCGATTACATTTGAAAGTCAATAATAGAAAGATGATTTAAGACCACAAAACTCATTCACTAACTTAGAAGTATAGGCCTTTAGAGCAAATTTTGAAGCGTCAAATATATTTTTTCACACACACTAATTCTGATGATGGTATCAAAGGACGACCAGGAATCAAATGTTACGAGGGTTCCTTTGGGGACTGTCCTGAGAAGAGCACATAACAAACTCAGTCGAGAGTTTTGTATTTTTTTTAATCAGCATCATTACAATATTCTATTAGTTTATTTTATTTTAGTTAAAGCAATTCGAAAACTCTCACGGGTTTCTATCATCTAACTAATCTTTTAAATTATTGTAATTTTTCATTCAATTTTCCTTTGACAAAGACATTGAATGTATTACGAAACATCTCTAGAACGTCTTTAGAAATTATTATAGAAACGTATACAGTTACCTTTAAATGAATAGTCATTTTTATGCAGCCTACTAGAGTTTATAACAAGTTTATTTCTTTTTCTTAAGTTATATAAGCTACAGTCACTCTTTCTATTAAAAGAGTCAATATTGTACTTTCACAAACTGCTTCCGGTTATAAAATTAACGTTGTACAGTTAGTGAAATGGCCGACGACGTGGTCATCATGGCAGAGACTCTGGAAGATCTCAATGCAATGCTCGATGACCTTAGCAGAGCTTCTCGACAGGTGGGCCTAAAAATGAACATTGATAAGACGAAAGATATGTCTAATATCCATGTTCCGCTCCACTCAGTCATCATTGAGAACTCGAAACTCGAAATTGTTGACGAGTATACATACCTGGGACACATTGTCCAGCTAGGTAGGTCCAATATCGAGAAAGAGATCAACCGCCGAATCCAACTCGGTTGGGCATCTTTCGGGAAGTTCCGGAAGACGTTTTCGTCCAACATCCCTCAGTGCCTGAAGACTAAAGTCTTCGAACAGTGCGTGTTGCCAGTGCTTACCTACGGATCGGAAACGTGGTCGCTGACTATGGGCCTTATTCTAAAGCTCAATCACTCAGCGTGCGATGGAAAAGGCTGTGCTCGGAGATTCTCTACGCGATCAAATCAGGAATGAGGAGATCTGTAGCAGAGCCAAAGACACCGACATAGCCCTACGACTCACGAACCTGAAGTGGCAATGAGCGGGGCACACAGTCCGATGAACCGATGGACGTTGGGGCCGGAAGGTGCTGGAATGGCGACACACAGGACGACGCAGTGTAGGAAGACCCCTCACAAGGTGGACCGACGATATAAGGAGGATCGCCGGTAGCCGCTGGAGCCAGACGATACAAGATCAGGCTTTGTGGGCATCATTTCGTGAGACCTATGTCCAGCAGTGGACGTCCATCGGTTGAAGCGACGACGACGACGAATTAGTGAAATATGAACAAATTACAGCTATAACAAACCTATGACAATGTAAATATGTACACCTAAATAGTAGGTTTGGCGATAACAAAAAAGATGAACGAAATAGCTTTTCTGCGAATTTTATAGAGACATAAAACATGTGAAAGCGTGTGGGGCGACTGGTTATTTGCATAAAAGCGTCCTGTGTTATGCATATTTGCTTTTTATGTTTATATAAACTGCGGAGGTTTTCACAACGAGGTCTTATATTGTCCTTATCTTAAAACTTTGTTGGTAAGTGTATACAAGGAACACGCTACGAAGATCATATAAAGGTTATAAAACTTTTTATGTGCTTAAGGTGGCTTAAATGTCGATAAAGTCTAAGGTGACCACGCCTTATTATTGAAGACGGGTTAGGGCTTGACTATAACCTCTTTAAGTGAATAGTCTAAAATAGAAGTATGCTAACCTGTTAAGAAGTAATTGACCTCTAATGGTGTACCAGCAAAAGATGTACCGCCAAACAAAGAGTTTTGTGTTCCGGTACGATGCTATGTAAAAACCATAAGAGGTATCTTGCCTCTTACCAGATTAGCGCGCTTCCATCTTAGACCGTATCACTTAACATCAGGTGAGATCACAGTCAAGCTATAAATAAGAAAGAAAGAAAACTTTATTTGGAGCAGTGTTTTACAAATACACTTAAATTATATATATACACATACACACATATACTCGCATATATACTAATGATTAATAATTGTTTAATTGATAATTGATAAATGATAATTGCGCAGCATGCAATCCACAGTGATAAATGGTGTCCTAACAGCAAAAAAATACTATAAATGGTGTCCTAACAGAACGCATTTTTTATAGTAAAACATCTTTATGCACGCTTGGCTTCGAGAGTAAGCCGGTGAATGCGTGACGAAAACGTTACGAAAAGTGTGATGTGCGAGGCGAAAGAATGGATGGTTAAAGTGGCTCTTGGGACTTAAATGTTTATGAAAGACTACCAAATGTTACCCAAACACCTGGGTTCGAGTCCCGGGTCGGGCCAATTCAAAAATCGATATTGAGTTTTCTATTAAGATTTTCTCAATATTTGCCCGAAGTTGGGAAAGTGGCGGTGTGATCCACCCCCGTGCCTTGGAGAGCACGTTAAGCCGTCGGTCCTGCGCCTGATCTCTCTCCGGTCGTGTCGGATTCCCGTCACATCGGACTATGAGAATGAAGGAATAGAGAGTGCACTTGTGTACTATGCCTACCAATCGGCAGTGGAGCAGCGTGGTGGGTCTATACTCTAACAACCCTCGCTCCTCGGAGTGAGGAGGCCTGTGCCCAGCAGTGGGACGTTAAAGGACTGCTACTTACTTACTTACTACTTTACCAAATGTGATGATTTTTATGTTTGCTAATAGTTAAACTATACAATGTTAACTTTTCTTTATTATTAAGAGTCTGGTGTACTGAAAAAAGTCCCTCTTGTATTTATAGGGTCATATCTTAAAAATTAAAACTTACCTCAAGAGCTTTCATTGTTATTCACATCACTTTCTAATCACTAATAAACAATCGCAGTTTATAAAATACCACAAAAAAAAATTAACGACTTACTACGCGACACACGCAGCGTTAGTAATGGTCACTTTGTAACAGTTTCTTTTGCTTTTTTTATTGTCTGGTGTTATCTATACGCATATTTTGTTACAACAGTTACCGAGAAGCGAAATAGATATTTCACATTATGACTAAAAGAGAAAGAGATGTTTTTACGAGACAGAACTATCGTATAATGTCAACCAGTAGTTAGTTAGTGTTAGTTTCTAAATCTCATTTTACAGAATTTAGATTAAAAAAGGTTCAAAGAAATTAACGCCATTTCTACGGTTATATAACGTTGCAATTACTTTTACCCAGGTGTAAAAAGGTAAAATTTATGACGTAATACATTAAGATTATGCCAATTTCCACGAAGCCTTCCAGCGTTAATTTAACTGCTATCGATAATGAATAAAGGTTATTTAACTAAATTCCATGAATAAGAAACTGCTTCATTGAAATCACCTGAGAATTGATGAGGTAGCCTTCCATTATGGTGGAGCCAAGACCGAGAATTTAAAACGTTTTCATTTGAATTGGAAATCATTAAAAATTCTATTATATCGCTGAAACGCTGCGCTTACTTCGCATGCTGAATATTATTCATGAAATATAAAAGCTTCAGAAACTATTAATGATATTTCAATAACGTTTCATATTTCATATTTAATAAACATTTACATATTTTCATATAATATGAATGTTATGACAATTGAATCAATGTACAGTTGTTCTAGATATAACCGAATACAATATTTAATGTTTTCAGTGAAATATTGGCTTTAATTAGAATTTAACACAGTTATGCAAGTACTTATGGACGTATTCACATTAAGCATGGGAGTTATTGCTATTTCTAATAACAGTAACTGTAGTGTTATTATAGGTGAAATAACTGATATTTTTTAAGTTATTTGTTACTGAAAAGTAATTTTTTCCATCGAATACATAGTAGGTTTTTTTCATAGTTATGGCAGACAAAAGAGCTGGCGGGTGACCTGATGTTCAGTGATCACCGCCGCCCATGGACACCATCAGCACCATAGGTACTACTGATGCGTTGCCCGCCTAATAAGTGGGAGTTGATTCGCCTCTTAAACACATCTGCATCATAGGCCTTGTGGGATCACCGTTGGCGGGAGTTCGTTTCACATTTTACACGTCCGTGGGAAAAAAGATCGACGGTATCTAAGTGTGGTTGAAGGCCAGGTTATATGGATGAAGTAAAACCGTGACGGTGGTACTAATTTAAAGAGTTCTTCAGAACATTCCCCGTGATAATTACGGTAGAACACGTGTAGAGAGCTTACGTTTCTACGGTGCTCTAGCGTTTCTAGTTTGCGTGTTAATTGAGTGTCGTCTACAATTCCAATTGCCCGCTTGTGTATCTGGTGAAATGGAAGTAGTTGGTAATGGGGAGCTCCAACCCATAGGTGAGAGCAATACTCTAAGTGCGGTCGGATCTGCGGCGGAGCACAGGTTACTCCTATATAGATATAGGAGTAACCTGTGCTCCGCCGCAAAGTATCGCTTGGCTCTGTTGAGCACCCCGAGCTTTTTAGAAGCCAATTTGGCTTTGCCTTTCAGATGATCGCAGAATTGGACGTCACTCGAAATGTCGACGCCAAGGATCTCAATGTTTTTGGAGGTGGTGAGGGGAATATTCTGAAAACGTGGTGTGAGGTTAAAGGGATGTCTCTTAGCCGTAGTAGGTGCGAAGTATATATATACCCAGACGTAGTATATGGTATACGATAGACACTGATTAAAAAGAAGATTGTATTGATTTGGATGGTCTGGAGACGTGGTGTGGTGGTTTTAGAGCCGTGAAGGAATTAAATGATACGCGTGTGTCAGAAATAGAGAGAAATAGAGCAATAATCAATATTAATAATTATAATAATAATTAGTAAATTAATAATAAGTTCGGTGGTATTCACATTATGCATGGAAGTTATTGCTATTTTTAATAAAAGTAACTTTGGTGTTATTATAGGTGAAATAGTAGGTGCAAGGTATTTATATACCCAGATGTAGTATATGGATACACACAAAATATATGATAGACACTGGTTAATAAGAAGATTGTATTAATTGGCATGGTCTCGAGGCGTAGTTTTTCCCAAAAAGCATCTATAAAACAAATTAAAAAATAAGATGCTGTACCAATACATGTTAATCTCTTGTAAAATAATTTTAATTTATAAAATTTTTACAAAGTTTGTTCAATACATAAAATTGATCGCTCTATTGTAAAATATTGACAGTGACGTAATAACCTTCTTATGGATTTAAATTATTTTCGTTACTTGTTATTTTATCAGTGAAGTAGCAAATAACTGATATGTTATTTAGTAATCTCATGTTTAATTCGCATGCACGTATATACGCACATAAGCTCGCATGCACGTACTTACAAACACTTGCACGCATGCACGCACATTCGCACGCACGTACACATACACATATATATAAACTGTGTACACATCACATTTGTTTTGTCTTTTGACATAATATATTAAATAAAAAAAACAATATGTAATTTTACGAAACACAAAAGAAATAGATATCGCGAGACATTGTAGCCGCCATATTGGCTATGGCTACTCTACCAAACGTTTTTCACCTTACCCCCATTCTCAAACCGGATATAATGCCACATGCGGTACACGGAGAAAACAATTTGTCGTGATGGTAATAAGTTTCACTTTTAAATACGGCAATATTGTAAATTAATTATGTTGGCCGTACGTTTGCCTCGCCCAATCATACCTTTTGTAACGCTCTCATCAAGCATTCAGCTGCTTACTCCCCCAATCAAACGGGAATAAAGAAGTTTTACTTCAAAAATGATACCAATTTCTTCTTCAAACTGTATTATGTTCACTATTAGTTTAGAAGCGTATGTGAAATGATTGTTTTATTTGTGGTTTGCTATTAAATTACTATATTTGTTTATTATGCTGAGGTCTTTATAATTATATCCGTGAAACGTTTACATGCACTACATCCGATTTAACGCAATTCCGGAAATTCTCAAATTTAAGAAGTCGTCGTTTTGACGACGACTGTGATTGTTAGACTTATTATTTTTGAGTGGGGCGATTATTTTGAGTGGGGTGTTTGGTCTAAGTGGGGTAGCACAGGGGAATGAAACAACATTCGCCTAGTGACAGTTCTTAGGTTGTATCAACGTTAGTATTGTGTTTTAAGTAATGCAAAGTATGTAATATAATAAAGAATATGAAAATAGTATTACTTAATCTGCAAATTAGTGAGCGATTCTAAAACTCGTATTTACCTTTTTTTAGATATTTACGTATCTATGTGTTTACTTTTTATGCCTACCCCCATACATAATTTTTAACACCCACACATAATTTGATATCAAAACATCAACACTTATAATGAAAAATTGAAATTCCAATTCAAAATGATTCTTATATTAATTGAGTGTGATCTCTGTTCCTGATTTTCAATAGGGCAGTGTCGGGAGTGGGCCCCACTTTGGGAAACACTGCTCTAACCCAAATGTTGCCTTAAAGAAATCTCTGCACATCGCTATTGTTTTTGTCTTTTATTTTAAGTGGTTCCTGTATGTATATTTCTTATGGTGTACAATAAATGTGTTATCTATCCACATTTCTATGCAATAGGGAGTAGGCTTAAAACTTTATTTGTATATTGGTAAAATCCATTCCTACAAAAACAAATCGAGGACTTTCCAGTAACATTGCAAGCTACGCTGAAAGTTGTATTGTTGACTCAGTAGATTACTGCGACCACAGAGTTATAAATAAAGGTCGGTGTAGCACACGTTTTGGTTACGTTGACACAAACGACGATTTTTATATCAAAAATAATAGTAATGTACTCCTTATAACATCAGCTATCAGCCAGTGAAAGTCCCATCAATATCAATAGATTAGATTTAAAGATTAGTGGCATATATTTTTAAAATTGATACATTGATATCAGTGTCGTATATATTTCCATATGCTTTTAGTGAAATACATTCTGGTTTCGTCTGAGTCTTCTTGGTCGTATACTATATGTTTGAAGGTCGTGTCCGTACTTTGGTGCGTCAGTTTCTTCAGCAGTGCTTTCCATCGTATTCCGCCCTTGGCTTTATTTATGGCGACACCAAATGGAAGACTTGTAATTGCTTTCATTTGGTAGGACCAGGCTAGGTGATAGGCAACGTGGTCTTTTGCCCTCTACCTTGCCGTTAAATATTAACTTGTCTAAGTTGTTGGGCTGTGGTAGATCAAGTGATAAACTAATAATGTTCAAAAGAAGCGCGTTAAGTCTATTTTAAAGGAGTATATTTTGATTTTGTTTTTATAATTAGGAGAGACGAACGAGCTGGCGGGCCACTTAACTAATGATGACCACCACTCATTGACACCTGCAGCACCAAGGGAGCTGCCGATGCAGAAGGTGGGAATTCAATTGCCACTTAAAACTTTGCATCTGGAAGTCTTGGGGGAAAACCGCTGCTGCAAGATGGTTTCGCTAATTTTGCAGGTACGTGGAGAATAGATTGTCCAAACAGTCGTTGACGAGTGTCATTCAACCAGATTGCGTGGGTGGAGTTTATTTCTACGACAAGAATTGTGATGGCACTACTAACTTGAACAGTTCCTTTGTATACTCCCCATAATAGACTCTACAGAAGACATAGAGGGAACCAATGGTTCGTCTGTCGTCTAGAGATATATTTTGTGTAGTTTTTGCATCATCACAACGTGGGCTGAGCCTAAAGAACCACACACTTAGTGAATATTGGCCTCTCAGTTGATCGCAAATAAAATGCACTTACAATTTAAAACACATACTATTCTGATTGACATTTTACCCAGAACCTCTGGTATATGGCAGTTTGGTCTCACATACTTGAGTCGTCCAGATATTTGGTGGCTATTGTCTGTTAGTGTGTAGTCACTGAACATCCGGCCATTTTCAACAGACAAACTGCAGACAAAACTATCAAGGTGTGGGGCTCTTTAACTTTGTTTTTAACGCTTGACTGTAATTTCACCTGAAGGTACAGTTTAATTAGCAGCGACCTAACCTGGTAACAGCTAATTTATAGCTCATTGTTTCTACACAGCATCCTACCGAAATGCAATTTTTTTTCTGGGCGGTATATCTTTGCTGACATCACAGCATCATGCCTCATTCCCATAGGGGTAGGCAGAGACAACATCCTTCCACTTGCCACGATTTTTGCACATCTTCTTCGCTTCTTTCATTGTTATTAAACTTTTCATATAAGTTCGTCGATTTCAAGTACTGTTAACCAGGCCCTTATTTAAAATGTCCTGGATTTGGTCCAGGAACGATCGCCTTGGTCTTCTCCTTCTAACTTTCCCGTTCACTCTTGATTCATAAATCCTTTATGTCAGTCATATATTATCTCTAAGTTTCCATTGCCTTGTCTCTCGGCTTCAATCCGCTCGTACTTCTTAATGCCCTCATCTCTACCGCATTTATTTTACTTTTATGCCTCTTTCGCCATACTCAACTTTCACTACCATATATAAGTGTTGGTACCAACACTCCACCGTGCACACTCTTCACACCCCTAATCCCAACTCAGAGAACTAAATATGTTCTGATGGGAATCTTCTCTTGTCAAGATATTGCTATATAAGTCCAGCCCATTTGGTTTATCTATCTTTACATACATCTATGTCTGTGACCTTATCTCTACCAGCCAGCGTTGCAGGTAACCAATTTCATTACTGTGCTAGCTGTGGTTTCACATATCTATCTATATTTTACCAATACGTATGTCTGTCCATGTTTCGACATGTGCATTGTGTTCTTCGAAAACTTTCCAAAATTTATTTTATGTAGTCCAGCACAGGTTAGGATAACAATGAAAAGGCGGGACAATTCATATTCAAACATGATACTTTATTAAAGATTATAGATCAAAATCCGAAACTCTGGACTTGCAACTTGAAATTTGAAACTCGTAACTCGGAAACTCGAATCTCTAAACTCGAAATTCCAATTTCAATAATTCTTTGTGAAGTAGACATTTACAGCTCTTTTGATTAGTCAATTATAATTTTTTTACATATTACTTCCAATAAAATTAGACTACATTAAAGAACGACTTTAAAACTAAGGTTACAAAAGATTCCTTGCTCCTATGAGAAGAACCCGCAATAAACTCGTGTATCCTTTGTATCATCATCATTACAATATAATTTTAATTAATCTTATTTACATTAGAGCAATGCATATTTAATAAATAAATTGTTACAGAAAAATTTGGACTGATAATGTATAATAGGATAATGCAAATATTTTCAAAATTATACTAAATGAATAAAACATAATCCAGTTAAATTTGTCATGTCAAGTATAACATATCATGCCTCTACGCACCCCGGAAAAAGAAAATATCCTTCCAATCCGGAGAGTGGGATTCGCTGAAGTAACCAGAATACCCACTAAAACCCAGCGCATTCCTCCTTATCCTAGGATGAGATCACTAGTTGATCCCATTTCGCATTCCACTCAAGTGACCGGGATGATATCAGCTATGAGAATCTACGGTTTACTGAGGAGAATGGTTGAGCGTATACTTGGAACTAATACTACTACTACTACTACTACTAGAGGGAGGACATTAGCCGCTGTCCTTGCCTTTCATTTGCCTCCTTTAATGAGATGACGGTCTCGCAAAAAAAGACAACCGCCCTCAATCCAAACTAACTGGTGAGTATTACTCTGATTATGCTTTTCAAAAGTCTCCTCCGATAATAAGGCATGCCGCTGGAGCGTCCTCGTTGGACGCTCTACCAACATATGATGCATTGTATATACAATGGCAACACACTCATGACAGACGGATGTTTCCTCGAGACCGATCTGGTGCAGGTACTTTTCGAAACAACTATGCCCGTTCACCACCTGCACCAGACTATAGGATAGGGATCCGTGCTAATAATCGAATTCTCCAGGTTAAGACAGATCGCTGCCACCGTGATTACGCTCGCAGTTGGAAACCCAAGGTCTTAGCTCTACTTTTGGATAAGTGCTCTGTCGAGACTCTCGATCTTCCTAATAATTCGTAGTTTTAACGCTTCCACACTGATAGCAATCACGAGAGCATCCGCCCGCAGTTCTCACGAGGAGTCGTCTGCCAATGGAGAAACCGCCGACCAAAAAACCGTACGATCTTCTCCTTCTCTTCTTTATGTGGCTTTTCGACTAGCGAAAGTTGGCAGTCAGTTGACCATATTAAAATTTGTCCCTCGCGAGGGTAAATAGTTGAGCGGCAATCGCGATCCCGGTCCATTATGGCTCTTGCGAACCACTTTGCCCATCATTATTAATTGTAAGGGTCTGTATCTGTCATGTCTCAATTCCCCAAATATACAACCTTATTCATTTTAACGGTCTTCCAAAGTTCCCTCTGACAATCCATTCGTCGCAAGACCTCTTGGTTGGCCACTGTACGATACTCTCGCATAATTCTAATCGCTATGACTTCTGCACCTTTGGTTGGTTGGTTTTAAAATCTGTGACAGGAATAGGTTACAATTGAGTAAGTCCAGGTTATATTGTAAGAAATATAGGTTAGATTCCTATAGCTGTCTATTGTTATATCGACTAGCACAATCGACTTGTAGACTCGACTTCAGACGGCGTAACAATGGTGATCGATCCACTTTGAACGCAAATCTCCTGGCAAGCATTCTCTTTGCTTTGGTTTCTAAACGACGTATCTTTATACATTTTTATACTTAAAGCTTTGTGGTTTGCTATCACATTTAACAGGTACAATATCGTGATCGCAATTATGTTTAAAGGTAATGTAAGTAGGAGCCTATTGACGTCCTACTCCTCTCTCATAAGGAGCTTTAAATATCTTTTTCCTGTGAACAAGGATTAATATATACATTGTCCAAATGTTTCGATCCAGTTATATAGATTATGGTCACAACGTTATGTTGTGGTACGTAACCGTTAATACATACATACATAGCCTCTTTCCCACAAGGGTAGGCAGAGACCACATCCTTCCACTTGCCATAATCCTTGCATATCTTCCTTCCATCATTCTCATAAACCTCACATACAAGTTTCGTCGGTTCAGAGTACTCTTGACGTGGCTCTTATTCAAAATTTCCTGGATTTGGTCCAGGAACATTGGCCTTTCAACTTTCCCATTCGATCTTGACTTACAAATTCTATTTTTATGTCTCCTTTTATTTATTCTCTTTACGTTAATGCACTTTAAATATATTATTTTATTGCTGACAGGTAAGCCTGACTTATTGGTCGGGGTTTGTGACTTAAAGAATTTCCCACTGAAAAAATCTAATCAGAAAACTTCATTTCCATCTGATAGACAAATATGGTATTTCCCAGCGATGTAACAAAGGAGATCCTGGGTTCAATGTTCAACTAAAATTAATGAAATGAAGATTTGCAGTCATAAGATGAAAGCTTACATCATAACCGTAAGGTCCATATATAAACTTCCTCACACAGCATCATCCCGGTAAAGGTTTAATAAAAGCTGAAATACATTGTCTGTCGCAAGCGAGCTCATAGCTTTGAATAGAGAAAGGTTTGCGATGCACCCTCACTTGGAATTAATTTGCAAGAAGCCATTGCGGTGACTATTTACAAAGCTCCTGGCGAACTCCTGCTGCGTCATAATTGTTCCTGGAAAAGAAATAGGGCTGACTGTGGCCTTTACATGTAAAAATAGGGCATTTAACTTTTAATATTTATTATTTATGTGGAACATCTAAAGCGGAACGTGAGATCGATGTGATGAAATGTTCCCTCGTGGCCTCTCTTCAGACTATGTTGGGCATTTCACCATCGCTTTCGCATTTTTTCGTTGGGAAATGCTTTTATCATACGTCTCGACATGGGTCAGAAATGTGGGACTCCGCGAGCATGAAAAGCTTCGCAATACCCACTAAAACCCAACGGTACCTTCTCATCCATCAATGAGGCACTAGAGGTTCAACTTTTGCATTCATCCCTAGTGGAACGCTGCAACTACCTATTGTTTATATAGTGTTTTAACTTTGCCATGGCATAACTTACCTTAGTCTTGCATTTCAAAACGCTAGTTTACATGGATATGGGTTTTTTTTTAATATCTACTAACCCGCCCTGGTTTCCTACGTCTATTTGTTGAATTTGATTGAAAATGATTAAATACTTGAGGTAACTGACGTATGTCTGAATTATTGCTGTACCCATCTGTATCGCCTTCCAATTACTGCATTTTTCGTGACTATTATTTTAGAAAGTAAATTGATTGTAGTAAGTTATCCTTTAAGATTAATAATTAATACAAAGAGCTGTTTTGTAATGTATAAAAGATGAATAACCCACCATTCGTGATTTTGTTATATCTGTAATCTTTTTTGATAAAAACTTCAAAGCTGTTTGATTTTCCTGACACTTCCAACAATTTTAGATGACTACAGAAAACCGTAACAACTTTTTTCGATAAATCACCCTCAAAGGTTACCCTTTGTTAACTAACCACCAAAAATATAGGGTTCGATAGTTTTAGAGTTTATCGCGAACACACCGAAAGATAGACGTGGTAAACCTTGTTTTATAATACATTAGGTTTATATGAGTCCACAAATCGATTCAAAAAATCCAAAAAAATTAAAATTGCTTATTTCATTACACAAACTATATACAAAATAAACAAAATGTTATTTATAAAAGGAAACTATTAAAAAAAAAACTAAAGTGTACAAGCGTGTGTCTCTCTCTCTCTTTCTCTCTCTATCTGTGTGTGTGTGTGTATCCGTGTGGGTGGGTGTGTTTAATATTTATATATTGATGTCATAGAGATACGAAATTATGTTCATCATGATAATACAAACATTTTATCAACCGTTATACTGTTAAAAGGGAAAGTCACAGATCTCAGCTAGTAATTAATTATAGGGCATCATTTACGAAATCAAATACAAAAACGTATCGCAATTTCGTTAATAAAATACTTTCTTATGTTTAAATATATATATATCTTAACAAGTGGCAACCCTAAAACTTGCTTGTAGATGTGAGTAAATAATTTTCTTGATTAACATGCGTCGTCTTCGTAGAGTAAAAATAAATGTGAATCCCTTGTTTTGTTGTTGATCAAAATATGAAAAATTTATATTAAAATGTAATAAACAAAAGTCTCATTTATATTTATACAAATGTAAAACTTTAGATTTCCGAGAGTTAGAGGGAGGGAAAAAGGAAGATATGTTAGGAATTTAACTGTGAAGTATGAGTGGATTAAAACTGAGTGACGGAGTAAGAAATAGTGTGATAAGAGAACGTTGTGGTTTAAAAGAAGATGTAGTGACTAAAATTGAGAAAGGTATGCTTAGATGGTTTGGGCATGTAGAGAGAATGAATGAAAGGAGATTGACAAAAAGGATTTATGAGTCAAGAGTGAATGCGAAAGTTGGAAGGGGAAGACCAAGGCGAACGTTCCTGGACCAAATCCAGGATTCCATTTTAAATAAGGGCCAGGTCAAGAGAACTCTAAACCGACGACTTTGTATGAAAGGTTTATGAGAATGATAGAATCGAAGAAGATATGTAAGGATCGTGGCAAGTGGAAGGACGTTGTCTCTGTCTACCCCTATGGGAATGAGGCGTGATCCTATTGTATGTTTAACTGTGAATAAAATATTAAAAGTGTCGAAAATTAATAGAAATAATTAATTGAAATCTCAAAAGCCGAATTGGCTAAAATGTCAATATTAGAAATTATTAATAAAATTTTGCTTTTGAATTATATTTAGGAAAGTTAATTTATAAAACATTATGGCGAGTGGCAAGTTAAAATGCCACATATTATTTGTAAATATTAAAACTACCCAACCTTCAAACGAATTAGCATAAAAACGCTGCACATCTTCGTGACGCTAGTGTCGCGTTTCATCCGTAAACATATTACCCATATGCGCCTAAAGAATTTTCACTTCAAGAACAATTGCTGTTTTTAGTTTCGCGAAAACTCGACAGGATTTGGTTTCGAATTGTTTGTGGAAGTCAAGGGCAGGTTTTAAAGGTGAGTAAATATAAAAGAATGCTTAGAATATAGTGAAAATAACAACTTCGCTTTCCCTATCCTTACCTGTTAAACATTTGATGTTCGTCCCGTCGTTTAGAAATTAATGAAAGTTAAAAGAATACTTATCTATAAAATTCATTTTAATGTAATTCATTTAACAGATGAGAATGGTTTCTAAGAGAAAGCGAATTTTTCGTTTTCACTATATCCCTAGCATTTTAAACCTACTCTGGACTTCTGCAAATAATTCAGAACCAAAATTAGCGAAATTGGCCTTTCTGGAGTTTTAGAGTGACTAACGGCAATTAATTTTTATATAAGTCGGAATCAAATATCTATCGGCCATCTATCGGCGCTGGACGGAGTTAACGTGTCACAGGCCGGCGGTGTTCCCGGGATTTCTCGAGTAACTGTCCGCCGAGCGGTCGACTATTGAAACTGTCGCGCGTTGCTTACTATTATTGTGAATATGTTCTGTTAATGTGTTTGTGTAATTTGATATCGGGAATATTCAGCGATTGAACATTATAATCTGAGTTAATTAATAAAGAGTTTGATTGCACCAACATTACCCACCGACGCCCACTCTTTAGAGGTTGAATTGTCGACTCTAATAGTAACGATGTCGAGGGGAACCTATACCACTTGCTCCGACATACAAGGGAACACGAAGGCAGATGATTGTACTAATTACACCTTTGGTAATGGGACGGAATAAAAATTGATTTTGATTAAAAAAAAACATTTTTTAAACGTTTTATTAGCACGATTTACGCTCCATCATATTAGTACATCTTTATAAAAAAATACATTACTTTAGAACAAAAATACAACCAGCACTGAAACACAAAACCTCTAGCTTTCCTCGCGCTCGCTGTTAGAGGTCGTTGATCAACCGCGACCGTATGCGGTCACTGACCCGAGTGTCAGCTGATTGTGTATAATTGTTGGTTTTTTTTCTCAGTAAAGTAATGTATTTTTTTTTGAACTTTCGTTACATTTAGCTGAACTAACTTGATGAAGTGTAAATAATGCTAATAAAACGTTTGAAAACCGATTTTTTCCATCCCATCATTAAAGGTGGTAATAGTATTATCATCTGTTTTCGTTTTCTTCGTCTCTTAACAACACGTGTAGTCGCGGGTTAAAGATAGTATTAAAATAAACGAGTAGTCAAACAACGTACATGTAATAACGTTTAATATTGTGAACGGTAGATATCGACAAAATTGGCATGTCATTAAACATGTACAATTCATGTTTATTGAAGCGAACTCGTTGCTTTCATTCGTTATTTCAGTTCCAACTTTTAATTACAATGTAGAGGGATTTATATTGAAAACATAATCCAGATTTGATGGTTTATTTCGTTTTACGAATAAATTATATGATAATACTTTAAAATCCCAATACGAGCATATTGTGACGGCTTTACTGTAATGGTGTGAGTACAAGAAAGGTCCTGGATTCCATTCCCTGTAGGGCAAAATAGGAAATTGTAATGTCTGAATTGTCTGAGTCTAGATTATTGGAAGGCTAGGATAGTGGTTAGTTACCACCTTATCACCGAAGATCTTCCGCTTCCGCTGTGAAATAAATTATCTATTACCAAGTTAAGGCACTTATATCTTAGGCTGTATTATCACTTACCACCAGGTGAGATTCCAGACAAGTACTAATGTGTTAGTCATTAAAAAATAGGACGTGGCTGTATTATAGACACGGCTGTTTGTTGTACTTGAATACGTCTCGTAACGGGGCTTCCCCCTCCGCCTCGTGAGATGTGTTACAGTCCTTATTTATCGTAATAAATTCTTTGATTCTTTAGCTATCTAGTGGTGTAATTAAATTTCAGATGAAGGTGATAGATATGTAGTTATAATACCAAACTGTATCCGTCGATTATGTTATCATTCGTTTTTTTGACATGCGATATTAAAGACGTATTCACGTCAAAGCAAATGGTAACGCGGTGGGAAATAAAGTCTGGTATCTATACTTGTATCGAATTGTATTTTTCACAATAAAAACACTACTTTTAATGCACGAAGCGAGAGCCATAAACATTAATGTTAATTTAAAACACGCTGCAGGGGCATCTTTTGCAACGAACAAATGGATTACATCACACCGACTCGATACTCGTAAAAAGTATATCTGACACGCACACCCTCACATAAAACACAGGCTTTATTCTCAATGTAACAAATGTAACGTGGGACTACGGGAGATTTCGAGTTTGCGAACTCTCAACATGAAATACTGTGTCTAGTTTGTTGCACTGTTATTGTTTCTTGGATGTTAAATACTTCTTTAAATGTTTTACACTGCCTAACATTCTTTTAACAACGTATGAGTAAAGGTAAGAAACCAACAGGCCGTTAACGTTCTACTGCTGGTCTCCGGCCTCCTCACTCGTAGAAAAGACAGTTTTTAGAGAATAAACTCACCACGCTGCTCCGCCACAAGTTGGCAAGCATAGTACACAAGTGCACTCACTATTCCTTCATTTTCACAATACTTCAGCATTCCGACACGACAGAAGAGAAATCAGATGCAGGATCGACGGCTTAACCCGCTCTCAATGCCAACTTCCTAACTTCGGGCAAATACTGAGAATTTCTTAACAGAAAACTCAATATCAATTTTAAAATCGCTCATTTCTTTAGCTTAACAAATTGGCCAATAGACCAAAGAGGCAGTCTTCTATCCCGTGATTGTAATGCATCTATTTATACAGTATATAACACTTTAGAACTGTCCTGCTCGGAGACCCTAGCGATATCCATTAACATCGTTGTTTAGATAGGATCTCTGGCTAGAATGCATGGTTAGAGTAATGCTCACCAGCGAAAGAAAGTAAAGGACGGTGGCCACCTTCTGCAAGACTTTTTTCACTGAAGAAGATACAGGTAGGATGCTGTGGACGCTCCCCTTTTCCAGCGTAGAATGTTTTGAGATAAGAGATAAGAGATTACGAGAGTAGATTGCATCTACAGATCCTACACTACAGAATAGGGAGGGTATCGCTGGGTGGTAGGAGGTATACGGGCTTTCACCGAATCCCACACTCCGGGTTAGATATAAGGGCGATCGGGTTGCGTTAAGCGTGAAACACAACCTATTAATATCTCTCTGCTGAGTACAGATCTTCACACTCATTGAAGGAAAGCATTGTGAGAAAACCCGCAAATCCTGAACCCATTTCAGGGTATGTGTAGCCTGCCAACCCGCTGTAAAATGGTGTAGTGGATGCTCTATGCTCTATAACCCTCTCCCTTATAAGTGGGTAGGCCTGTGCCCAGCTGTGCGATATCAATAGGCTTCTACTTACCTTTATTTAAAGACAGTTTTGCAAATTTCTTATATTTTTCAGCTTAGTTTTAAGTAAAGTTATGCTATCTTAAGATTAAAGCCAGCCCGGATTTATACGCACAAACATTATTTCGCTAGACACACATGAATTTTAGAATATTATTCTAAAGTGGGTACTTCCTTGCATTACCGGATTTACGAGCGCCTTTTAAACCACAGCTGACGCCCGCTTTAAATCTTGAAAGCTTAAAGTTTTTGATCGAACATATTAGACTGCTTTTATACAAATGCATTTGCAATGTTTAAAAACTTATTTTCAAGCGAGCATCGGTTAAAAAATGTATGAAAGAACGATGGGTAAAGAGCTTCACATCTCTTCTAATACTAGTTGATACGCACAGCTCCGTCTGCGTATATTTAAATAAAGACATGAAATATTTATTATATAAATAACTGGCGCTTTGAAGTTAAAGACTTTTTTTTTGGTGCTGGAAAATCCTCGTGGATACCTGGAATACTGGAGGATGTTCCAGATTATGCCGGACGCATACCGGTTAAAACCCAGCGGTGCTCCTACATTACTCGGAGACGGGGTCACGAGAACGCGATTGACAACCATTCGCAACCCCGCCAACGATGTGCACGCTTAGGCTCAACTCGGTCAATGTCCAAAAACTTACACCGAAGGTGGCTTGCCTGGAGCACCTGACAACCCACTAACCACCTCGTTGGACCTCTGTTTGGCAACGGACCCCGCATCCGTTACCCAAAGGTCACTAAGGAGGCAGACGGCGATCGTGGGCCACTCGCCTTTTTCCCGGCCTTCTCCTGCGAACGGTCGAAGTGGTCACGTCCGCCGCCCTCAATCGCCATTTCCTTCCGCGTCATGACATCCCCGCAGAAGCAGAGCGTAGCACACCATGCTCTCGCGCTGCTCACCATCATTCTAATGACGGTAAGGAAATGGTAACCTCATTTTAACTGCATTATAAAGATGTATATTTTTATGACATTGATATTTTATCGGCTTTCTATTTTGCAACTTTGAATAATGTTATGTCTCTTCTTAATTAGTTAAGTGCTTAAGGATGTTATCCTTCACTTCCTTCCTTCATAATTTCATAAAGTTCCTGTTCCTTGTATAGATGTAATATTGTATATATAACGACCAAAAACCAACTTTTCTTTTCTATTCTCTTTTTCTTATTGTGTTTTTAACATAACGATGGCCTCTACATTTAAAGAATAGTATTGACGTTTTTGTAATTTTGATGATTATTCAACACCCGATGTCATCGTTTTATTACATCTATTAAAACATGATGTTTAAAAACATATAATTATTACAGTTATAAATAATTTATCTTTGAAACACTGTCTTACAAAATTAGGATTTTATATTTTAATCTATATTATCTATAAATTTGCGTTTCTCCTGTCCTTTTCCTAGTGGGAATCATCTGAAGTGACAAAGTAAGTAAGTGAGTAGCAACCCGTTAATGTCCCATAGCTGGACATAGGCCTCCTCACTCATAGGAGAGAGGGTTTCTGAGCATGAACCAAAAACGCTACCCCATTGGGGTTGGCAGGCATAGTATACAATTGCACTTTCTATTCTTTCACTCTTTTAGTGGGACGTGAAGGGAATTAGACTCTACTGGAGAGAAATCAGGTGCCGCACCGATCTTAAACGTGATATCTGAGACAGGTGGTGGAGCACACCGCCAAATTCCCATATTCAGAGAAAATGTTAATAGGAAACTCTAGTGGACCTGGGACTCGTAGCCAGGATATGTCTATAGTCGAACATGCTGACCACTAGACCAATAGGGCAGTGTGATGGTATATAGCTCCGAAAAACGATGGTGAAGGTATCACTGAATTGCCAATGAGACCCACACCCCTGAATAGATTGTAGGGTCTTATAAGGAGGAAAAAGAAAAAGGCTGTCGTAATATCGGTGTGTGCTCAAAAGTTAAGGACACGTTTAGCTTCTACGAGACACTCAAAGATAGATAATGTAAAATCATTAGTTTCGGTAAGTATCAGAGCGCAGTGTGGCTTCGCAAAGAGCTGTCGGGCGCGTGATTTGAATCCAAAGAAGTTCGCGATAAAGCCTGTCGTAGCAGATTTGAATATGAATAGAATGCTAATGAAAAACTTGTTCTCGGGTTACATTTCTCATAAATTTGTTTTACTTAAGTGAAATTTAACCAGATAGGTAACAGAAATTACCCGAAAATATACTTTAGCGGAATTGGTACAAAATTAGTAATCCGAGTCTCTTGAAGACCACGCTGTCGTGATGATGTGTATACTTCACTAACAGAGGTCCTCTAATCTAAGGTCTTTCTATTTTTTTTTGATCTGGAAATGCAGGAAGCTTTGACCATGGCTTGTTATCATTTTATTAGTAAAAACGTGGTGCTAAGCTGACGCTGTATAGATACCATAATAGTCTTGGTCACGACGTTACTTCGTGACCACGGTCCATGAAACTGGGTCGAAATATCGGCAAAATTAAAAAAACGCCATCGTTCAAATAGTCAATATGTTATTAACATAACTGGTATAAAAACAGAGACAGACATTTAAAATAAGGAGTTTTAAGATTGCACTGCTTAACTGAATTTAGATTATAGATAGTTTGTGAATTAACAAATAAAGAATACTTCAATATATTTAACAAATCGTTTTAAATTTATTTATAAATGCTTAGCTTTTGCACAAATACATAATCCCTATAATCTTATATTAACCACTGGCAGATTTCAGCAAAGCGAAAGCTTTTATTGAATATTTCTTTTGTAGGTATCAAACTTCAGAGATACCTTCTACACAGTCGATGTCTTGTATTATTATAAAGTAAAATTAATCACAAAATTAATATAGCTGTAAACAATAACAGCAATGTCCAGAAGAGTTTGGAAAAGTAGTATGTCACAATACTAATTACTAATACGTGTAGGTTTAATTTTGGGAAAGCTCGTTTGAAGGTGGCGCATACAAAACTCTAATTTGCTAAAACTACTGGGACTTGCACGAACAAGTCGCGATAAACGAAATGAATATTACTCAAGAGACGACTCACCTGTTTGTATTTAAATACGTAAAATTTTAATGAATTCTTTAATACTAAAAAGTTGAAATTTTGTAATTAGGTAAATAGGAATTCGAAGTTTGACATGAGACTAACTCTAATAAAGTTTATTTATTAAATATAACGCAATAATTATTATCCCTAAGAATGTCTAGTAGCATTTTTTATTGGCCCCCGTAATTTGCCCGCGCTTTTTAACGAAAATAACCGTCGCCTGCCCCGTCCCGCACATTTAGGTATCGATCGCCTTGGTACTTAAATGTTGATAAAAGACTACTAACTTATATTATGATTTTTATGTTTGCTAATTTAATATAACAGGCAATTGAGGCTAGAGAGGCTACTGTAGAAGGAGTGGATGCCACCCTGATACCTAAATGATACATTTTACCGATTGTCTATATTAAGTGAAAATGTTACGACTTATGGAGAGAATATTTTGATGAAAGATCGTTAAAAAATAAAAATTTTAACAACAAAAGAATCAAAACAAACTGTTCAAAATATGTTATTATACTCTAAAAAGTAAATAATAATTGCGTATTCTTTTTTAGTCCTTCGTATTCTTATATTCGGAGTCGGCGTCAGCCGTTGTTCTGTAAGCCGTTAAGGAGTTTCATTGATCATCATAGTTGATTACGACAATCACTTGACCATACCGAAGTTACGGTAGGTGACTCAAAACGGAGAGCTTATAAAAGATTCTGCCAAGTATCGTTAATTTGCTCCTAAGAATTGAAGAGTTCCGTTACGTAGTCAGGAACCCCATCAGAACCTAACAAAAATGTCACCAAATAACCCGTGAAGTATATCCTTTCGAATTAAAAACAAGATTCATCGTAATCAGTAGGCGTGATCTTGAGCTATTCGTCCATTAGACGCGCACATGCTTAATGCAAATTTAAGACTGATCCGGTTTCCTCATGGATGCCATCATCAGAATTGTATTGAAAAAAATGGGACACCACCACCTTTCATATAAAAAAAACCATTCATCAAGATCGGTTCGCGCAGTCGAAATTTATGAGGTGACTAACATAAAAAAAATACAGACGAATTGATAACCTCCTCCTTTTTTTTGAAGTGGGTTAAAAAGGGTATCTAGTATAAGACCAGTCAAAATGAGCTTGTAACAACACCTTGGATACAAAACACCCACTTGAATCGCGCTGAATCCGTTACAGCCTTACGTCTTCGTTCCGGACATGTTCCATTAAATAAATTTGCTTTCCTTATGGACAAAACATCTTCTCCCAACTGCTCTTTATGTGGTGTTGTGGAGGATTTTGTACCATATTCTAATGGAATGTGCCCGGAATGGGTTAAGGTGACATACCTTCGTCAGCGAATACAGCGAGATTCAATGGGTTGGTGGACTTAATATACTGCTGCAGGATCCATTGTCAAGGGAATTAAGAAAATTGATACATCTTTATGAGTATGGAGTACGTCTAAGAGAAACATAATTGTCAAGACTTAACAGAGCGATATAATCGCAAGCACTTAAGCTGCTTAAAATAACCTTGAAAGAAAAAAGCAATAGTTAAACTATAAAATTTTATATTTTGTTTATTAAATTAAGTACTCTGGTGTAGATTCATGTTGCCCTAAACTTTGAGATAGTGAAATAAGTCCTTCTTGTATTTAGAGACTCGTATCTTAAAAATTAAAACTTATCTCAAGGATTTTCATCGTTATTAACATCACTTATATAATCAAAAAAAACAAATAATAACTAGTAAACACTCACAGTTAAAAAAAAGTTAAATACCACAAAAAAGTTAGCGACCTTCGACGCGACACTCGCACCGTTAGTAACGGTCACGTTGTAACTGATTTATTTTTGTTTTTTTCTATTGTCTGGTGTTATCGCCACACATATTTTGTTACGACAGTTACCGAGAAGTGAATAAATAATAAACTTTATAACTTAAAAAGAATGAGATGCTTCTGATTGCCCTTGTTGAGACAGAACTATCGTATCATGTCAACCAATAGTTGACGGACTATTGTGAGAGGTCAATATTTTTATATTGTTAGTTTTTCGAGTGGGGTATAATTGATGGTAGCGCAAGTGTTCGAGATTCATTCTATTTCAGCTTGTAGAAGAGTTAAGTGTGAGATATAATTAAAAATAGTATCACTAAGAATCAGAAAATAGTATTACTTATCTCATTGAATGATTTGAGCTTTTAATACGATTGTATAGTAGCTGAATCGACAGTTTTGTCTTAAATGAGAATATAGTTTGAATTAGTATTAATTCAAAAGGATAGTATTTATTCTATTATTCTAATCACGACATCCTTAGTTTTGAAGTAACACAGATAGCGCTTATCACTAAAATGGATAATATCCTTACTCTAGGATATAAGAAAGAGTAAAGAGGTGTATTTAGTCTAAATAATGATGCAAAAATAGCACTCATTATAAAATAGTATCTTATAATTAATGATCTAGTTTCAACTACTCTATTACTATATTTTTAAATAGCAGAGAAAGGTATGCTTAGATGGTTTGGGCATGCAGAGAGAACGAATGAAAGGAGACTGACAAAAAGCATTTATGAGTCAAGA
Organism: Elymnias hypermnestra; assembly: GCA_015832385.1. Taxonomy (NCBI): domain Eukaryota; kingdom Metazoa; phylum Arthropoda; class Insecta; order Lepidoptera; family Nymphalidae; genus Elymnias; species Elymnias hypermnestra. The sequence continues at coordinate 2,112,690 of JACTOM010000935.1, read as the reverse complement.
GTGAATGCGAAAGTTGAAAGGGGAAGACTAAGGTGAACGTTCCCGGATCAAATCCAGAATATTCTAAATAAGGGCCAGGTCAAGAGTACTCTAAATCGACGAACTAGTATGAAAGATTTAATAAGAATAAAAGAAGCGAAGAAGATAAGCAAGGATCGTGGCAAATGGAAGGACGTGGTCTCTGCCTACCCCTATGGGAATGAGGTGTGATACTATGTATGTATGTATTTAAATAGCATATTTATTATTATTAGAATTCCATAGACGAGTAGCTTGAAGGGAACATGATTTTGAAAAGAAAAACTTAAGACTTTCAGTCCAAAATAATGACTTTATTTAGCAGTGGTAGTTTTTCTACCCATATATATAAAAATTTTTATGTTTATATTTGTTTTACGTGTATATATTAAGCTTGTATGTATTTTGATATATGCGTAACATTTTTCCACCTTCTGGGGAAACCTACTAACTTTAATTAACAACTCATTTAAGGATAACTGTATACGTTTCTATAATAAACTCCCACAAGACGTTCTAAAGATGTCAATTAATAAATTCAAAGTCTCTTTGTTAAAAGAAAGTTGATAGAAAAATCGTATTATAAGTTGCAAGATTACCTAGACGATAGAAACGCCTGGGAGTGAACGAATTGTTCTAATTTGAATATAAATATAGTAAACTAATATGTTATTGTAATGATGATGGTAAAAAAAAATACCGGACTGAGTTTGTTGTGGGTCCTTCTCGGATCAGGGCGCGAAGGAACCCTCGTAACTTTATATTTTAAGCCGTTCTTGAGTACCATCATCAGACGTATATTAGAATCAGAATGTGGAAAAAAAAATATAATTTGACGATTCAAAAGTGCTGTAATATGCCTACTTGAATAAAGATTTTTTTGATTTTGAATTTGTTATTATGATTTCTTTTCTTGGTGCTAAATAAATAAATATAAGGTATCTAAGTTTTCCTGTGAACGAAGACGTCGGTTATATGACTTGTTAAGGAACTCAAAGCTTCCATTTAGATTTAGCATACAATGTAGAAGAGAAAGAAGAAGAGTATACCGGAGAAGACGAATTGAGAGCCATTTAAGTTTTTTTCGGATGTCGGGAATCATAGTAGCGATAAAGTTACCATGTTTTTTTTTCCATTTATTGAACACCAACAAAATACACATTACATACATTATCAAACTTCATTCACAGCTTTTTGTTTAATGGTATCTTAATTAAAAGTGAAACTACATAAATTATAAACTAATACTTAAAAAGAAGATTAACAAAAAACTGAAAAAGAAAAAGAAAATTGGGCTTATTATAGACCAGATAACCACGACAGCTTTTTTATTATTTTTATGACAAGTTCGCTGCATGACCTCATAATCCTATTCAGTGGAGAGTGATAGCCTAAAATAGTGTTGGAAAAACCTCATTGGAAAATGTTGCATTTATTCACTCGAACATTTTTATTTAATTTTCCATTTTTTCAACTTTTTTTTAATTCTTCTGTCTCAAGTGAAAATATTAAACGTTAAATACCGTTGGTGAAAATTCCTCACAAATATTGTAAACTAAATATAGATCTGTCGCGACAAATTTCCTCGTTACTTTAAAGAGGGTAGCAATGCACTCTCACTCAAAATTAATCAGCGGGAAACCGTTGTGGCGACTATTGACAAAGCTTCCTGGCGCACTCTCCCTCATCATTTTGCCTTCAAAGTAGACAGGGTTGGCAGAATATCACGTTATTATTTTATTCTATAATATGTATATTAAAAACAAAGATTTTTTGCACCTATATTTATAAATATACAGTAGAAAACATTAAAACGTTTTTGTATTTAACTTTTAACATTTGTTTTGTTGATGATACCATTTAATTCACCAGATTTTGTCAATATTTGCCCGAAGTTGGGAAGTTGGCAGTGTGATCCACCTCCGTGCCTCGGAGAACACGATAAGCCGTCGGTCCTGTGCCTGATCTCTCTCTGATAGTGTCGAATTTCCGTGTGTTCATTGAAAGTTTCTTTTTTTACCAACTGTTTGTTATCACTTTCTTCATTTTTCTAATACGCTGTAGCATCACCGGGGTGATAGCTGAAAATCGGCGTCATGTGTTATAAAAAAACATATGGCAATTACTGAGCTGTAAACCTTTTCCTGTTGGTGTTACAGGCAGTAACGCTGCAAAGCTGGATAAGAATCCTGTTTGTAACACCATTACAGAACAAGTATTTCCTTCTTTCTTTCATATCTATATGTCACGTGACCACATAAACAAATCATCTAATGTCTTATTGAATGGGGGGAATGTTACGATTACTCCTAATCTATACTTAAAAACGATCTAATTCATTCGGAATTATTGTGTTGTTAAACGAAAACATGTGTTTTCTCTCTCTGTGTCCTGGAATGAGAGAGAGAGTCCTGTGTGAGAATAAGCTCACTATGAAAAATGGAGAGAAAAACCTCCACAAGCTCTAGTATAAACAAAAAAAATCGTTGAAGATATATTCAATAATCTAAACCAATTTTCACACGCTCATTGTATAACGGATGTAGTAAGGATACCGCATCTGATTACATCGGACTATGAGAATGAAGGAGTAGAGAGTGCACTTTTGCACTATGCTTGCCAATCCGCTGTAGAGCAGCATGGTTGGTCTGTGCTCTAAAAAACCTAGCTCCTCGGAGTGAGAGGCCTGTGCCCAGCAGTGGGACGTTAATTGGCTGCTACTTTCTTAATTTTTATATACAATCACTTAATGATCCCGATATAAATTTATACAAACTCATTAATAATAATAGATAGGAACGCGACAGTTTCAATAGTCGACCGCTCTGGCGGACCGTCACCCGAGAACTGTCAAGAGACGCGCGCCGGACCGTCATTATTGACTCTGCACCGCGCCGATAGACAGATGGCGCCAGCGTTCTGCAAACTGTTGCACTCCGTCATATATATATATATATATATATTTATTGCTGACAGATTAGCGCTTGACTGTGATCTCACCTGATGGTAAGTGATGATACAGTCTAAGATGGAAGCGCGCTAATCTGTTAAGAGGCGATAAACCCCTTACGGTTTCTACACAGCATCGTACCGGAACACAAATTTCTTTGTTTGGCGGTACGTTTTTGCTGGTAGGGTGGTAACTAGCCACGGCCGAAGCCTCCCACCAGTCCAGACTCAGACTAATTAGAAAATACAATTTCCTAAATTCGTCCTACCGGGGATCGAACCCGGGACCTCCGCTAGCAAAGCGAATACTCGCACCACTGCGCCGGCGAGGCCGTCGAGATATATAATAGAAGAAGTGTCAACCCTAAATACATTTCGCAGCGAGGCCCACAGACATGAGTAAATAATTTTGCTGATTACCGCGCAACGTCTTCAGCGAGCGAAGTCTGACGTCTCGACCTTAACAAAAATAACAAAACCTTCGATCTTTTCATTGCTTGCTTGGTTTTTTTCTAGCTACCGCGCTATTCTGAGGGAAAATTGATTTCCTGTAACGTATTTTCAGAGGAATGGGATGAAATTCAAGTACTTTAGTTAACTAGATGTCGTTCGTCGTACTGTGAAATAGGTTGTACGGTTTACTGATAAAATAGTGCTGGTAAAGTAATAGCTTATTACTGAGATTTTAAATATGATTATTTGATTTAAAAAGTATAGTTTCTACAGTAGATTACATCCATTTAGTATTAAAGCACTAAATATGCATATATGTAAGCTTTCAAAGTTAGTTTTTCTAATACCTACGAATGGAAATAGTAATAAATAAAATTTTTAACAAGAAAGAACCGCCTTCAAAACAAACTATTAAAAATATTAATATGCTCTAAAAAGTAAGAAATAATTGCGTATTCTTTTATAGTGTTCTTCGTATTCTTATTCTATCTTATTTATTTTATGATTTTTAGTGAATCTGAATTACACTAACAAATTTGTCTGAATATGGGTACAAAATGTTACTCAAAAGAGATCGCACCGTTTAAATTAATTAAATAAAACAACTTTGCAAAGTGATATCGCCACACCCGGGATCGAACCCGCAACCTTATACGTTACAGGTCAGTTATTTCGCCACCCCGCTATCACCAGTCTTTTAAATGGTAATCGAGCGCAACACTAATACGTAAAAAGTTTCCTCCCCCCCCCCAACTCTTCTACCACCGCTTCGCACGTAATATTACACCTTATAATTTTGCAATGCAGCAACAAACGTAAGGTCATTGCCATTTGATTACAGACTGTTATACATTTTGCCATAAATCGCACTCTTACTGTAAGCCGTTGAGGAGTTCCATTGATCTTCATATTTAACTACGAAATTACTTGACCATCCCGATGTTACGGTAGGTGACTCAAATATCCGGATAGCCTTTAAACGATTCTGCTGAGTATCGTTAATTTATTCGTAAGAATTGAAGAGTTCCGTCACTTTGTCATGGAATCCATCATCAGAACTTAACCAAACTATGATAAAACAACCCTTGAAGTATATACTTTGCAATAAAATAAGAATCATTGAAATCAGATCGTGTTATCTTGAGTTATTCGTCCATTTGTCGCGCACGTGCTTAATGCAAATTTAACACTTATCCGGTTTTCTCATGGATGGCATCATCAGAACTAGATTTTAAAAAAATGGGACCCTATGACGAGCACCACCTTTCATTTTTAAAAAATCATCAAGATCGGTCCACCCAGTCGGAAGACATGTGGTAACAAACATAAAAAAAAGAAACAAATACAGACAAATTGATAACCTCCTCCTTTTTTTTGAAGTCGGTTAAAAAGGTCTATGTGCTCGGTTCTGAGAAGATTGCGCAATAAACTTAATAAATACTATAACATAAGAAACTTAATGGACAACAATTTCTCCCAAATATTCCCGTTTTAGTTAACATAATTTCAAAGATTATGGAAAAGAGCTACACAAACTTCTTTGGACGTTTTTCTAGCATCATCCTAAATCTAGCAGCTTCAATGGCGTATTCATTTTGCTAGGAAAGCCCTAGGAATATATTCCCAGCAGGCGTTTTTAGGAAATTTGTTATTAGATTAACTTGCTACCATCTAAAAATGACGCTGACTATGGGCCTCATTCGAAAGCTCAGAGTCACTCAGCGTGCGATGGAGAGGGCTATGCTCGGAGTTTCTCTACGCGAAAATCAGAAATGAGGAGATCCGTAGCAGAACCAAAGTCACCGACATAGCCCTACGAATCGCGAACCTGAAGTGGCAATGGGCGGGGCACATAGTCCGACGAACCGATGGACGTTGGGGCCCGAAGGTGCTGGAGTGGCGACCCCGCACCGGGCGGCGCAGTGTAGGGAGACCCCCCACAAGGTGGACCGACGACATAAAGAGGGTCGCCGGTAGCCGCTGGAGCCAGGCGGCACAAGACCGGGCCTTGTGGACGTCATTACGTGAGACCTATGTCCAGCAGTGGACGTCCATCGGTTGAAGCGACGATCTAAAAATGTATCGTCATTGTGCGTGTGTAATACATATACAGGTATTGTGTGTGTGGTTATTTAATGCTGAATTTTTGTGTATGATTAGATAGGAAACCGTATTTCTATAATATATATGATATAGGTCAAGTCGTCGGGGTTGGCAGCGGAATCTCTTCCGGAGATTCTTAGCACCCCCTGCCCCGCCGTTAACAAAACCGCTGCCAGAGCTTGGAATAGCTGCCGGTGACTGGGGGCCATTGCTGCCTTGTCGTCATCATTTGGTAGTTTGCCAATAATCACCACGCTTGCCAGGCGGGTTGGTGATCGCAGTGCTGACCATCTCGCACCGATAATGCTGCCTGTTATCGGTCCGTGCCATTTAGGTCAGCGGGGAATGGATATACCGCCATTTATCGGTATGGGAGGTAGATAGGAGAGCTTGGCGTGTGGGATTAGGAGTTTTGGGGAGCATTAGTGTAAGGACATAACTGCTGCGGATAGGGGATTGAAGAACTCGAACAGTGCGTGTTGCCCGTGCTTACCTACGGATCGGAAACGTGGTCGCTGATTATGGGCCTCATTTGGAAGCTCAGAGCCACTCAGAGTGCGATGGAGAGGGCTATGCTCGGAGTTTCTCTACGCGATCAAATCAGAAACGAATAGATCCGTAGCAGAACCGATGGACGTTGGGGTGGGAAGGTGCTGGAATGGCGACCCCGCAACGGACAACGCAGTGTAGGAAGACCCCCCACAAGGTGGACCGACGATATAAGGAGGGTCGCCGGTAGCTGCTGAAGCCAGGCGGCACAAGATCGGGCCTCATGGGCATAATTTCGTGAGACCTATGTCCAGCAGTGGACGTCCATCGGTTGGAACGACGACGACGACGAAATTATATAGTAACCATGTACGTGATAAAATCGACAAAATACATTACTTTATGATTAAATTTGAATATATTATAATGTAAGCACTCTCTCCTTTTAACGTCCTCTACAAGAGCCATCGCCCACGGATATTACAAAGATTCAATTAACAGATAAAACCCGCATTAATTCCGTTTTGGTGAACAAATTCATTATGCCAAAGAGCTGGAAATGCCAAAAGTATTAATATTATTTCGTTTCCCAATAAATGAGCGTGGTTTTAAAATAAATCCGGGGATCATATACTAAAAAATCAGAGGAGAGAGGGTGAAATTCATGATGTGAATTAATAAAGGTGTCGTTTGAAGATTGCTTTTATGTGTAAAAGGAATTAGGCGCAGGTGGGGAGCGCAATTAAATTGTGCAGGTCGAAACGCTCGCGTCCCTGGGAATGTAATAAACGGATCACCTCCAAGCAAATATTTAGAACATTGTCCATGATCATGTAGGAAACGTTTATTTAACTATTACTTTTGTAGATCACATTGGTATAGGAAATGCGTAAAGTATTGTTTTCACAAAAATTTATAATAGCGCCGCTAAAGTCAATCTGTTTAGCAACAAAACAGTGTCCAAATGTAAACTGTAGTCTATAACCGTTTGACTGTCTAGCCGTGATTTTATTTAACCCCGTAATTTGTCCGCGCTTGTTAACGGAAATAACCGTTGCCTGTCCCACTACCGTACTGATGTTTTTGCGACGATAGCCCCGCGGGCTCATCATTTTATCATTTCTTTGCCCTTATCCCATTAGGGGTCGGCACATCATGCTTCCTTTCGCCACTTCACTATATCACATGATACTACTAAATTCACACCTCTTACCAGTGGATTGAAACTGAGTAACAGAGTAAGAAATAGTGTGATAAGAGAACGTTGTGGTATAAATGATGTAGTGACTAAAATTAAGATAGGTACGCTTAGATGGTTTGGGCACGTAGAGAGAATGAATGAAAGGAGATTGACAAAAAGGTTTATGAGTCAAGAGTGAAAGCGAAAGTTGAAAGGGGAAGACCAAGGCGAACGTTCCTGGACCAAATCCATTTTAAATAAGGCCCAGAGTACTCTAAACCGACGAACTTGTATGAAAGGTTTAAAGATAATGAAAGAAGCGAAGGAGATATGCAATGATCGTGGCAAGTGGAAGGACGTGGTCTCTGCCTATCCAGAAGGGAATGAGGCGTGATGCTATGTATGTACGTGGGTACACCCCTTGCTCATATCCTCTTTCACACAGTTCATCCACACTTTTTTGGTCGCCCTCTTCCGGGCCTGTCGCTTACCAACATATTTAGGGCGCTATTGGATACATGGCTATCTTCCCTTCTCATGACATGTCTATACCAGGATAGCCTTCCACTCCTTAACTTCTCGGTCACGGGTGCTACTTTCATACTTCCTTTAATACACTTAACCTTAATCTTGTCTAATTTTGTCATTCCACACATCCATCTCAACATTCGCATTTCCGCTGCATACAATTTCCTTCCAATCTTCCCTATGACGGCCCAACACTCTGATCCATACAGAACGACAGGTCTTACGATCGGCTCAGTTTTCCCCTTTGGATTCACATCATCCAACCTACATTTATCCTGCTAACTCTACAATTTTATCTTTTGTTTATTAAACTAAGACTCTGGTGTAATTTCATGTTGCTCTAAACTTTGAGATGGTAAAAAATCATCTTGTATTTATAGGCTCATATCTTAAAAATTAGTACTTACCTCAAGAGTTTTTATTGTTATTCACATCATTTATATAATAAAAATTTGTAATAATCACTAGTGAACACTCATAGTTTATAAAATACCACAAAAAACTTAACGAACTTCGATGCAACACACGCACCGTTGGTAACGGTCACTATGTAACTGATCTATTTTTTGTTTTTTTTTCTACTGGTGTTATCTATACGCATATTTTGTTAAGGTAGTTCAGCGAAGAGAAATGGATACTACACATTATGACTTAAAAAGAAAGAGAAGCTGTTATTTCTTAGAACCATCTCAGAGAAGAGGACCACATCCACACCGGATCTTTAACTGTACACCATCTACATCACTCTCCAATGTAAGATCAACACTACCAGAAGGTGACACTGAAGTTCCCAGGATGCACAATCTACTAAAATTTATATAACATCACCTCACATACAGGAAACTAGGTGTTGCTTTACATATATGAAGAAGTAAAAGATAGAGTGGAGATGTTTGGGTATCCGCAGGTAGGTAATCTACCTGCAGATTGTACAATGACTGACTGATTTGATCTGATAATTATGAATTTATCCATATCTCCACGTGATCACCAACTACAAGCTTACTTGTGAAACCACCAGCAACAGCTAGTTAAAACTTTATTGATGATATCGTTAAATATTATCAACTAAATATACAATTGAGCAAACATGGTAGTGAAGCAAGTTTTTCATTAACATTCTATTCATATTCAAATAGGATTCGGCAGGCTTTATCGCGAAATTGTTTCCATTCCACTCACGTAGCTCTCACCTCTTTACAAAGACATCGTGCATAGTGAAATACTTCAACTCTTCATTATCTATATAAACTTACCTGTTAAAGCTTCATTTACTATTATCTCCAAATCAAAAACTCTTTATTCGAATACGATTTTATATTGAATTCCGTGGACAAATAGAGCCATCCTCACACAATTTAACATCAAGGCTATCCAGGACCAACGAGTATTGCACTAAATAGGTCATATCGCACTAAGACAGCCAGATAACCTGGAGAAACTGTTTGTGGTAGAAAGTGTTGACGCAAAAAGACCAAGGTGTCGCTCACCCACCCGTTGGTCTGACTCAATAAAGCATATAGGTAGACTCGTGCTTCCAACAGCCTTAAAAGAAGTCGAGGATAAAGGGAAATGGAAGCAGCTAATCCAAAAAACCACTAAGGCGTATCAGTAGGCGGAGTATACTGAATTGATTTGGCGATTCGTGATTCGATTTCATCGCTTTTACGTTACATCGCTTATTCGTTTCATCGCTTTTTGTGATATTGCTTTTTCGTTTCATTGCTTTTTTGTTTCATCGCTTTTTGTGATATTATCTCGTTACATCGCTTTTTCGTTTCAATGCTTTCTTGTTACATCCCTTTATCGCGACATCGATTTTTTGTTTCATCGCTTTTTGTTACATCGCTTTTCCGTTTCATCGCTTTTTCTTTACATTGCTTCTTCGTTTCATCGTTTCTTCGTTTCATTGACTTTCAAATCATATCCTTATGATTGATGCTAAAGAACTTTTCACTTCAAAGAAAGATTACTTTTTTAACAAAGCTATAATTGAGTATGACTTCTGTCACTAACTGCATCAGATACATATTTTCTTACTTTAAATCCCATATTTTACTCTTCGCAGACGAAGTTGAATTGGTGTTATATAAATTTCGATAGGGTTACTTATTCTACAGTAACTTTCTAAAATATAAAAGCGATACTGTATTGTATTGAATAAATCCTTTTCTAAGACAGATATTGATGAAATTCGACGTCTATAAAACATTTGTGATTCATGTTTATTCAAGAAACGACTACCGCCACTTTTCACTTGTAATCCATTATTAATGTTTGCCTTTCATCCGTTATATATGAATATATTATTCAAGAAAACATTGTGTGGTTTTGTAAAACCACGATGCAAATGAAAATGTTTCCCTGTGATCTCTAAACAACCTGTTTCGAGGAGATCGACGCCTAAGTAGATTTCTATATGCTTTTCTGTGAAGAAAAACATGGAGAGAAAACCAGCATATCTCGAGAGTAATTCTGGGGTACGTATAACCTGCCATTCCGAAGTGAAGCAGCGTGGTGGGTCTATACTTTAAAATCATTTCTTCTTTGAGTGAGGAAGTCTGTAAACAGCATTGGTAAGAGCTCCGTGTTGACACCAGACTCTCAACCGAGTTCCTCCAAACTATTCTCACTTACTTTAGTCACATTGCCCAAAAGTTGATATTTACTGGCAAGGTATATGGCAAAGACCAAGTAAAAACAATCACTGGTCTTCCATTTGTTGCCGCCATTAGAAAAGCCGAGGACTGAACAGGATAGAAGATATTGGTGAAGAATATGACGCAGGCACCAAAATACGGATACGACGTTCAAACATGAAGAATACTATCGAGAAGAAGAAGATTTTTTAAGAAAACCTATAAGATTTGATAGCAATGAACGATTTAATGGATAATACATCCATATGTGGAACGAACCCTGATAGTTAATTCCAGCAAAAACACCGTAAATAAATGGGGCCATCGATCTTCATAGGCAGGGTGTTAGTGACACAGTGGCCAAGACAGGACATTTGTTACAACTAATGTCTAGTCCTTGTATTATTCAGAAGTATGTCGGCACATACAATGAAAGAGAACTCTTTTAGATGCCCGGCATGCTTTACAATGGCATTATAAATTTTGATATTTGTAATAGACTGCCGAATACACATGTTGAATGATAATTGAAGGATAGTTAGTTATTAGCAGCCCATTACCGTCCCACTGGTGAGCACAGGCCTCCTTACTCCGAAGAGCGTGGGTTTTTAGAGCATAGACCCACCACGCTGCTCCACTGCGGATTGGCAGGCACAGTAAACAAGTGCACTCTCAATTCCTTCATTCTCACAGTCCGGTGTGACGGGAGAATCCGACACGACCGAAAAGAGATCAGGCGCAGGACCGACGGCTTAACGTGCTCTCCGAAGCACGGGGGTGGATCTCACCGCCATCTTCGGGTAAATATTGAGAAAATCTTAATAGAAAACTCAATATTAATTTTTGAATTGGCCCGACCCGGGACTCGAACCCAGGACCTCATGTCTGTAGTCGAACATACTAACCACTAGACCCATGAGGCAGTCAGATAAGTGGAGAATCTTTCAACTTTACTCAAAACTGTAATTGAAAATTAACCAGAACGGAGTTCGTCAAATATTATAGTTGCAATCAGAAATTGTTGGTTGACAAAGTCAAATGTAAAAAATTGAAATTTCAACTTTTAAATTTCATTGATTTCTAAACGACGGGGCGAACATCAAATGTTTGACAGGTAAGTTGTAGTTTGTAAGGAAAGCGAAATTTGTTTTTTTTCATATTTACCTTTTAAACCTTCCCTGGACTGCCACAATTCAAAACCAAAGTCAGCCGGATCAGCCGTGTTTCTGCGAGTCTAACATTTGGATTTTGATATATACAGATTTCTAATCGAAGGCAAATATGCAATGCTAGTAAATAAACTAATTTATAATACCTAATAATTTCTGGTGTTCAGGCAATTTCATTGGTCTAGTGGTTAGCATGTTCAACTACAGAAATGAGGATATTGAATTTTCTATTAAGATTTTCTCAATATTTGCCCGAAGTTGGAAGTTGGCGGTGTGATCCACCCCCGTGCCTCGGAGAGCACGTTAAGCCATTGGTCCTGTGCCTGATCTCTCACACATCACATCAGACTAAGAGAATGAAGGAATATAGAGTGCACTTGTGTAGAGTGTTTGACGGCCTCGCTGGCGCAGTGGTGCGAGTATTCGCTTTGCTAGCAGAGGTCCCGGGTTCGATCCCCGGTAAGACGAATTTAGGAAATTGTATTTTTTAATTTGTCTGAGTCTGGACTGATGGGAGGCTTCAGCCGTGGCTTGTTACCACCCTACCAGCAAGAACGTACCGCCAAACAAAGAGAGTTGTGTTCCGGTACGATGCTGTGTAGAAACCGTAAGGGGTATATCGCCTCTTAACAGATTAGCGCGCTTCCATCTTAGACTGTATCATCACTTACCATCAGGCGAGATCACAGTCAAGCGCTAATCTGACAGCAATAAAAAAAAACTTGTGTACTATGCCTGCCAATCCGCAGTGGAGCAGCATGGTAGGTCTATCCTCTAAAAAAACCCCTCTCTCGTATGAGTGAGGAGGCCTGTGCCCAGCAGTGGCACGTTAGTGGGCTGCTACTTACTCCTCATTTTCTGGCAATTGTTCCGGAATGTCAACTGTATGCTGACATTTTAGTTGGCATTTTGATTACCTTTCATATAAATCTGAATTAGATTTCTCAATTATTCTATTGCTAAAGGATTTTTGAATCTATCTACGAGCTTTACATAGCCGAGCGTGATGACTCAGTCTTATTCAATACCAACAAAGTGTAGTAAAGTGAAAAGGGTATCTGAAAAAGATTTCGGTTCAATAAAAGTCACTGACTTTCTTGGATCAATTTAAGACACGTGTCTTTGCAACAAACTATCTGCTGTTGTAATTCATTTTGCTAATTAGCTTTATCTTTATCTTTACCCAAGACAGTGCACGGTATCTGTTTCGCCCATCCGTCCCTTGGCCATCCAATTCCATTACTGCAATACTTTTTCTAAGGGACAATGGGGAATTGTGCGGAAGAAATACCCTCCCTCGCCTTTTTTTTCAACGTCGCATGACTTAATTGTTTTTGTAAGATTGTTTGGGGAGACAGAGTAAATGTTTAAATAAACAAAGCGACCACTGGAAATATGTAAAAACAGATGCAACAATAGCTGATTTAATCGCTAAATTCAAATACAAAAGTTCTATATATAACTAGGCTTGTACAGCACTTTTGAATCGTCAGATATCGTTTTCATATCATTTCCAAATGTACTACTGATGATGATATTAAAGAACGACTAAGAATCTAAAGTTACGAGGGTTCCTTAGCCCCCTATTTTGATAAGGGAGCACAGTTCAAAAAGCAATTTCGAATCGTTATTATTCTGTCCGTTGCTAACATCATCTACCACCGGTTCGAAGAGTTGATTCCGCTGAGAAGTAATCGGAAAGAAACTAACGGTTACTTCTTTAAATATAGTTTTTGTGTTTAGCTTTTTGTTATATTCGAAGCCACAATATCTCAAGACGAGAATACATGGATCTTACCTACTATATGCTATACATAAATATAATTTAAAGTCATTGGTCTTCGAACAGTGCGTGTTGCCAGCGATTACATATGGTTCCGAGACATGGCCGCTGACTATGGGTCTAGTAAGAAGACTCAGAGTCACTCAGCGGGCAATGGAGAGGGCTATGCTCGGGGTTTCCCTACGTGATCAAATCCGAAATGAGGAGATCCGTAGGAGAACTAATAATAGCAAACCACAAATAAAATAATCATGATCGCTAACACTATTAAAATTTTCTCAATATTTCCCCGAAGTTGGGAAGTTGGCGGTGTGATCCACCCCGTGGCTCGAAGAGCACTTTAAGCCGTCGGTCCTACGCCTGATCTCTCTCCGATCGTGTCGGATTCCTGTCACTTGTCTACTATGTCTACCAGTGGCGCAGCTTGATGGGTCTATGCTCTAAAAACCCTCTCTCATGCGAATGAGGAGGCCTGTGCCCAGCAGTGGGACGTTAATGGGCTACTTACCTTTCCTTACTATAATTTAAACAATGTTATATATATACAAACATTTTACGTGAACGAATCTGTGTGCATTTCCCATTACAAGTAAGGTTAGTGGAAGTTCATTCAAGTAAATCCCTAAAACCCGATATAGAGATTTCGTTCTAAAATTCGAGTGAAGGGAACCTCACAAAGAGATTTGCGTCCAGGGATTGAAAGCTATTGTTATACACAGGCTAGAGGGGGTTTTCAGCTGTCTGTGATATTTTGTAGCTTTTGGAGTATTGTTTTAGATAATTCAACGAAACAGAAAAAAAATCTATTAGCATTAATCACAATTTTAGCTGTAACCTTTTTGATGCTTTTCATTTATAATTTTATTCACCTGCATTCTACCAAAAGTAAAACGGAGTTATTATATATAGAATTTAATGTCATAATTTCTTGTTAGTTAAGTTTTAACTTTATTTTTTGTTTTCTGCCCATTATTTATATTATTAATTGGAAAGTTTATTAGTTTATATATATTGCGTCTCTCGAAGTATGTGTTTAAATACTGTATTTTTCCCAAATACTTTGTTATTATGATGTTTGTGATCATGATTAATTTATTTTTAGATTGCTGTTAATTACTGTATTTGTTTATTATTCTGAAGTGTTTGTAATTATATCAGGGAAACATTTACATGCACTACATCCGGCTTAACGCTATTGCGGAAATTCTCAAATTTTATCAACTCTTCTGTTTAGTCGTCGTTTTCACGACGACTGTGATTGGTAGACTTATTATTTTTGAGTGGGGCGTTTGGTATAAGAAAGGTAGCACAGAAGAATGAAGGAATATTCAACTAGTGACAGTTCTTAGTTCGATGTAGTATAAGAATGAAGAATGAATCTGACAAATAGAATTACTTAACCTGCAAATTAGTAAGCGACTCTAAAAATAAGATGCTATTTTTATGATAGAGCTAATAGGCGGACAGAAAACATGGGCTGCAGGAACTAATAACGGAATCGAAAGATGTCCGTGCACATTTTATAACGGAACTAGATAAACCGAACCGTAATTGTTGGGGAGGGATTCAGGTTCAGACGAATTCCTCCGGTTCAGTGGACTGTATGTGTTCTTAGGACTTCGATCTTGCAAGTTCGGGTGTTCAGTTCTTCGTTTCTTGATGGTTCGGCTCTTCAATTATTCGGTGTCAGTTGTTCAGGTTTAGTGCTTCGGTCTAAAGTTCTTGCAGGATCTGTTTTTTTGTGTTCAGGCTTGGGTCCTTCATTTCTTGCAGGTTCAGATGTTCGTGGTTCGGTTCGCAGAGTTCAGGATCGATGGTCGCAAGTCGCGCTTAGTGCTGAGATCTACTCCGCTCGGGAGTCTAAGGCAAAATGTGTTCGATTGAATCATGGCCCTTTTATACAAATCTCCCACCCGATAGCCACATGCGGTCGGGCGAGCGGGAGAAAGGGTAATCGCGGGTACTGAAGTAGGTGCGGGAGGGGGGACGCCGGCGGTTGACCAATCAGAATTAATCACCGCCGGCGACTTGCTAGGCTTGCTGCTCCCGTCAAAAATTGAAATACACAATTTTAATACAAAAAATAAAAACAAACTTGTATTTCAATATTTTAGAGTGAAGAAGATTTTGTCGGGTTGAGCATACCCATTTTAATGAGCTATCGCAATCAGTTTTAGATTTGCCTGCATATAATTTTAAGAAATATGTCAAACACATACTTCTACAAAAGACGAAGATTCCAATATAGTGTACATTGTAACGTACAAAACTATCTATGAAAGAGTAACCGCTAAGTTTCTTGCCGGTTTCTTCTCAGTAGGTTCAACTTTCCGAACCGGTGGTAGATGTTGTTACCAACGGACAGACAGATGATTCAAAAGTGCTTTTTGAGCCTACTTGAATAAAGAATATTTTGATTTCTATTTAAAACAACTGGCTGGGGTAGTACGATGAAAAACACTTTACAAATTATCGTCGTACCTACCAAATGTATCCAAAAAAGTTTATAATAATAGGTTAATCCTTTTCGGAGGTATTCGGTTAGATATATCTCGGGAATATGTAATATGTTCATTAAACAATAAGGGCTCCATAACAGCTTGAGCTTAACCCAACGATTATAACTAGTCCATAAATATTTTCAAATTGGACTTGAAGTTTCCGCAAAGCATAAATCCAAACTGAAACGAGATTGGAATTCAATAATACAATGGAATACCTGGTTTCTGATAAATCAAGTTCCTAATCCGTTTGTAGAAGAGCATAACAATTGAAACACAAATTGGTGTTGTATAATCCTGTAACAATCCATCAGTACTTATCAACTTGTACAAGTTAGTACTGAAAGCGATCACTGAGTGTCAATCTATATATTACCACATCTATATGTAGGAGAATAAGAAAGAAGGAGAATATAAAGCATAGGGGCGTAAAGTTCTCCGCTGACATCGTCATTAATGCCATCCATAATCATATCAATCAATCATAATGTCGGTGCGTTGCTGGGTAATGTTGGTGCAATCAAACACTTAATTAATTAATTCAGATTATAATGTCTAATCGCTTAATGTTCCCGATATCAATTTACACAAACTCATTAATAATAATAGCTAGGAACGCGACAGTTTCAATAGTGGACCGCTCTGGCGGACTGTCACTCGAGAACTACCGCTTCCACCACCGGCTCACGACACATGACTCTATCCCACGCCAATAGATAGGTGGCGCCAGCGTTTTTGAACAGTTTTTTCATTCAAATAGTAACTTATTCAGATATATGTCGGAGTGCGGTAGTATGTGGAGCGCTGGAGCCATCTGTCTATCGGCGTGGGACAGAGTCAATAGTGGCAGTCTGGCGCGCGTCTCTCGGTAGTTCTCGGGTGACGGTCCGCCAGAGCGGTCGATTATTAAAACTGTCGCGTTCATAGCTAATATTGCGAACAACATTACACACCAACACCTACAGCATGGAAAATTGGATTATGGGTGCTATTAATGACGATGTTAGGGGAAAACCCTACGCTTCTATGCTTTGGGCTTCCTTTTCGTTCTTATTCTCCGACATATATAATTTGCGTGTGTATGTCACTGAACTCCTCCTAAAAGGCTGAATCGATTTTTGTTGAAATTTGTCGTGAGTCTTCAGGTGAATTTCAGATATATGCGACTATTTATTCACACCTTGGGTTACATTAATGCGTTTCTATTAGGGATCCCTATTTTTGATATAATATAGACATCGAAATTAATATAGCGTATATAACTCAGTGAAAATGCAGCTTTCTAATAATGAAAAAAATGTTAAAAACGATCCAGTAGTTTATGTGTGAAAACGTTAAAAACATACTTACAAAAACCCAATTGTTTCTTGTTGATAATATTAGTTTAGATTGAAAATTTAACCACGAATAGGAATTAAAGTGTCTTCTAAATCTGTGTGTATAAAAACTAAATTAATGACAGAAAGGGAAGACAGATAAAACTGAACTCCTTAACTACTATTGACCGTAAATTAATGAACATGTTAAATGACTGTAATGTCATCAGCTCTTTATAAATGTGCAAAATTTTAAATTAATCTTAAGATAATAAATGCTCTAAGAAAGAGAAAGACTCCATTACTTACATACAAAACATTAGCGAGTTAAAATAGACTTTATTACAAGGAAAAAGCTTGAAATTTAATAAGGCATTACAAAATACTATGTTGTATGGTAACACAAAGAGTATTGCATAACGAGGTATTTAAGTGCATTTAGTGCACATGTAGGCTTGAGAGAGCAAAGCTGTGTTTTGTATTTCAGAATGTAGCTCGCTATACGATCTCCATTTGTGGTCTGTAGAACACGGACAAGGTATTTCACGACATGTGTAAACATGCAAAAACAGGTAGTAGCTCACACAGATTATATGAATTTGAACAAAACACAATATACAACGTTTTAGGAGACCACTCCTAAAAACGAAGAGAGATGATAGTATAAATGACATCTATGATGATTGGAAGGATAAAAACATAGTTTTAAAACTTTTTACCAGCATTTTTTACACTTCACCATGTTATTACAATTAAATGAAAAGTTTCACAAAAATACAAAACTTTACTAAAAAGAAACCCAACGAATACACTATCAGCTGACGCTCGGGTCAATGACAGCATGCTATGAGTAAATTGAGCGAAAGTGCGCTCAAGGGCGCAACGCAGCGGTTTATGGTATAAAAATATGTTTTTTTTTTTAATTAGGATCGAATACAGCTTTGAATTAAAAAGTTTTCACTAACACGTAGGATAATAAATAAAGTTTACGTTATTATGTTGACGCGTTGCCAGTCTCAATATTTTGTTTTTAAATATAGAGAAGATACTTTTTTATAGGTTTCACATCGGCAATTATGTCAATACTTATTAAATTATTGGAAATATCTCAAATACCGACAAAATATGAAACGTATAATAATTTCGCATAATTGAACAAAAGTATAAATTTATCATTTACTTTTGTTGAATTTAAACCATTCACAAGAACTTGTAATTTATTTGATTACAAGTATATTTCGGTACATTGCATTTAACATCGGCGGAGACACAATAGCTCGTTTGTGACAACTGTCTTCCGCCATTCAATTAAAGTAAATGGATTTGCTGAAACACGATTAAAGTTTGCAATCAGGGGCGGCAGTAAACACTTGCTGAGAGCCGAGAATGTCAATTCATGGACAAATTTATGTAAAATTGTGAAGGTATTTGCTATATTTATTGCATTATTACAGTCTCATTTTCAGCGGACAAAATAACAACGGTCTGTTGCTTTGTATGCAATCTAATTCTTAGCATGAGATAGGCTAGAATAAAGCAAAAAGACATCAGAAGTTTCATAAAAGACTTGAAATGTATACTTTAAAGTATTACAATTAAGTATATACAAGAAGACCCGAGGGATTGCGTGAAAACAGTAAAATGACGAGAAGTAAACAAATAATTGAAATTGTTACTTAATTTATATTAGAAACCACAATTCATAAATTGCTAAGGTTTAACAATAAAAATCTGAATCCATACCAAAATATGCTTTATAACAAACAAGCTTAATAAACTCAGTAAAGTGGATTTGGACTAAGAAAATCATTCTTTTGTACAAAGTTAAGATAAACTGAGATAAATATCATACATCGACAGTAAAGAAAATCATAAAATCAAAATAGAAAATATAATAGCACCAGTAACAATGAATAACATTTATTACACAACATAACTTTAAATTTACCAAACTTTTACCTTTCTTAGATATCAATGTAATTAAAATTAGAAATTACTTTCAAATCACTATTATATCAAATAATATTTACAATAAGAATATCACAGTTCGGGATCACTTCTCTTCTTAATGCGTTCACAATAATAAAGTGTCGCGAAAATATTTCTTGCATAAGCTTTTATAGTTCAAACCGACCAATCAGAGGCCGCCTCGGCTCCTATTGGTTGAACAATGGAGTATTGTACTCTCTATGGAATAGAGAAAGAGAGAGAGAAAATACTTTATTGCACACAATTTTGAGTTGACACAAATTCTTACAATAAATTATTATATTACAATAAACTATGTGCAAGGGCGGCCTTATTGCTTAAAGCAATCTCTTCCAGGCAACCCTTGAATAAATACTATATAATATATATNGTAAAGGTAAATAAAGGTATGTATCACATCGGGTTTTACATTAAGGAACACAATTAGTCCTAAAAAATAAAGAGCATGCAAAAGTGAAAATAAAAAACGATTGTTTTACGTTCAAGTATATGCGTCGGTTAAGCCTCTCAAACCTTGAGGTTTAACTAAAGTAAATCTTAAATTCTAGTATTTTCTGAATTGTCAAGAATAAGTTTCTTTTATGAAATATATATGTGCTAGTTGTGCTAGTTGTGCTAGTTGCGCTCGGCGTGGGCGCCGCTCGCGCGGAGCGGGGCCAGCGGCGCGGGCCAGGGGGCGGGCGCGCGGCGTCGCGCGCTGCTACGGCGGCGCCCTGCACGGTGGCCGCGTGCCATCAGGATGTTTCTCGACGCGGGAGCCCTGGCTCAGCCCCGCGTCGCCGTCGGTCTGCGAATAATACGTTTATTTCAAATCGCTTAGCTTTTCCTCTATAGAATTTGACTCGCCTTAACGTGATCCACTGTAGCCGAACTAGTTTATACCCTATTTCTAAAAAGTATTAGTTCTGATGTCAACTAAGCTACATAAGCATCAAGTAGTTGACACTGTTAAGTCCTATATACATATATAGGATCTATTCTGTATTTTAGACGAATATACGAGATAAGTCAGGTTTAATTTATTTTTAGTACGAAAATAATTGGAAAAGTTTTTCTTTATAACACTATGTTTTAATTAAAACCCCTCCCAATTTAATAAACGTAATGGAACCCAGACAATGTAAAATTCATGGGTGCTCAAACATTCTTTTTACTGCGGACACCTTTCAAGAAAATAACAGCTATTCGAAAACAAAGGGCCTCTCTCGTCACAAAACAGTGAATGTTCCTTCCAACCTCTAAGTAGATGCAGGCCTTTTCAATCTCGACGACTAAAGCATAGAATAAACAACAGTACTTTAGGAAAACCCAAACTTTTCTTATTATTTAAGAGTCCCAAATGTTTAATGCATGAACTACGATTTATCGACAGTGAATAATGTACAGTATAATTTCATTGATTGCGTTTCTGCACTCGGTTTGTTTTGCTTCGATGTGAATTTCGTATTTATTTCGTACGATGTGACACATTCGATTTCGTTTATATAAATTTATTTCGTTTAACTTCTCTCGACTCTGATTCCAAAGCAAACACTGGCACAAGTAAATTTGATGGAGACAATAAAAAAGAAGAGAGAAAGAAAAGGTACTGGCGATGCTTCACTCCTTTGAAGTAGGATTCTGGGTAGCAGAAGGTGTTTTTATAAACGCCTCTTGTCCCTTCTTTGACCCCTTTATGTTGTGTCACCCTAAAATTATATTGATGAGGGTACGACTGGGTTAGAGTAGGTTTTCTGGTCCAAATAGAAAGTCCCCAGCTAAGTTCTCAGCTTTCCACCCTGAAAAAGAGGTATAAGAATAGGTTCTAAAGTATTTTCCCCATCGTTTTATAATCAACTCTATGTTGTTAGAGTTGATTATATTCAATGATATAAAAGTTTAAACCAGCAAGCCTCAGGAGTTGATATTCTCTTCAATTCTTAAACAATATACATCAATCCTTGGAATAAAACATCAACGCTGATATGTGAAGGCAAAAACAGACTGTAGAGTGCTGATATAAAAGAATGTTGTAAGCGAAGCAATCCTCTGGATACGAGCGGGACGCGACTTGATTAATGGATTACTTAGATCTTGCATTTTCAAGAAAAACAACGTGTTATTTCATTGAAGCGACGTGTAGGAATGATATGATAATATATTATTCAGGTCCTCCTACGAATATTTTAGATAGAAAATAGAATGGCAGAAAATATTTATTCTTTTCACACCGTTGTGTAAACATTTATACTTTGTTATCTACTCACTTAAAAAAAAATTACAATTAAAGTAATAAAAAGAATAACTCAAAGAGGCCTATACCCAATACAATTTCCTTATCTAAAAATGTACTATATACACAGAAACTTAAACACTCATCCGCAGAGACAGAAAACGTACTACTGAACACTGACACATACATAAATATACATTCAACGTAATACTACCAAAACGAATACTAAGAAAACATTTGTAAGTTGGAGTCAAATTGTTTCTGGAACGCCAGGGCCATCTATCGACAGCTGGACAGAGTTAATGAGTCACAGGCCGGCGACGTTCTCGAGTGACGGTCTGCCAGAGCAGTCGACTATTGAAACTGTCTCGCGTTTCTAACTATTACTGTTTATTTATTTGTGTAATGTGTTATCGGAAAGATTAAGTGATTGGACATTATAATTGTGTTTGATTACACCGACGAAATTATGCTCTTTTCCTCCGATATAGTAATAGTATGTTGTTGTTTTCTTGCCCTTATCCCAATTACGTTCGGGGGCAGCTAGGGGGTGCAAACAACTACAAACTGTTGCTTAAAAAAAAGATTTATTAATTAAAAAAAAAAGAATACAAAAAAACTATATCTAATTAAAACTACGTCCTAAACGATCGATGTAAGATCTCTAAGTGCCGTGAGCTCGCGGGGGCTCGCGGGCTAGGCGACCTGGATTTGCGTCACCGGCGTAAACTGCTGCGTTTGCGCCTCGTGCCGACGCGCTCTGTCACTAGGCGCGGACCGCGGTAGCAGGGGCTTGCGTAACACANCATCCATCTCAACATTCGCATCTCCGCTGCATGCAATTTCCTTTCATTCTCCCCTTTGGTGGCCCAGCACTCTGATCCATACAGGATGACAGGTCTTACGATCGTCTTAAATTAATCGTCTTAATAGTACGATAAATAGAAAATAAATGGCATTATCTTTTTATTTTATTATTATTATATATTTGACTGGTGGCAGGTACTGTGATACTGTGTAGAAATCAGAAGAATGTTTCGTCTCTTACCAGTTTAGCGTGTTACCATATTAGGATGACATCATCACTTACCAACAGTTGAGATTCAGTCAAGCGTTAATCTATCTATAATCTTAAAATCCATACAAATAAATAAAATTAGAGTGTATTTTTGTATGAATTTCAAATTAAAAACTTATAATCACGCTAAATGATAAAAAACAATAGTGTTCCTTTAAATTATAGAACGGCGTGGCGAGCATCAAACGTTTGACATTCAAAACAGAAGATTGAAGAAAAGAACAACTTTCACTTTTAAATGTCATTTCATTTCTGAACGACTTTTAATTTAAAAGTTTCTAAGGGAAAGCGAAATTGTTGTTTTTACTATATTCCAAGCATTTTTTTCCAATTTACTCACCTCATAGACCTTCCATGGACTTCCACAAATAATTCAACACTAAAATTATACAAATTGATTCGGTCGCTATTGAGTTTTAGTGAGACTAACGAATAGTAATTGATTTTTATATACAAGGTGTTGGAAAACCGCTCCCGAAAACGATAGTAATAATGCCATTTCTGATGATGGGATGGAAAAAATCGATCCTGATTTTAAAAATCATGTTTTAAGAGCTTCTTTAGCATTATTTACGCTCCATTATGTTAGTACAGCTAAATGAAATGATAGTTTTATATAAAGACATCACCCATATATGCTCAATAAAAACCAGCTATTAAACACAAAGTTAAATAACAGCTAACGGACGGGTCATCGAACACACGGGCGCGGCGCCGTGGTTTCGCTCAATTTAGTCATTTATTTTACACACATACACCGGACACACATTTACTAACAGGATGGAGCGTAAATAATGCTAATAAAACATTTCAATAATACAAATTCAAGGCATTTAACATAATGACAGTTCACTGCGTATACATATTAGAAAACTTGTTGTACGTACACAAAAACATTGACTCTTTTAATAAAAAGAGTGAATGTATATCATATAACTTACGAAACAAAAACAAACTTGTTGTAAATTCTAGTAGGCTGCATAAAATTAACAACTCATTTAAGGGTAACGGTATACGTTTCCATAATAAACTCCCACTAGACGTCTTTGTTAAAAGAAAGTTGAAAGAAAAATGATAAGTGGCAAGATTACTTACAGGATAGAAACGCGTGGGAGTTAACGAATTGCTCTAATTTGAATTGTATTATATTAAACTAATATGATATTGTAATGATGATGATAACAAAAAAACAAAACACCTGACTGTGTTTGTTGTGGGCTCTTCTCGGACCAGGGCGCGAACCCTCGTAACTTTAGATTTGAAGTCGTTCTGGAGTATCATCATCAGACGTACATTAGAATTAGAGTGTGGAAAAGAAAAGAAAAAGAAAATATTTAACGATTCAAAAGTGCTGTAATATGCCTAGTTGAATAAAGATATTTTGATTTGATATGATTTTCTGTGAATCAGAATCTTTTTTTCCGTCCCATCAACAGAGGTGTCATTAGTACTATCGTCTGTGTTGGTTTTTAGGAGCGGTCTCTTAACACCTTGTATAATAAATTATTGAATAGTGTTTGATTTCAAAATCTGTAAAACTATTGATTCACGAAATTGAGTTTTCGTAAATTGGTCTAGTTCTTTCGACTATCAAAGATCAGTTTGACCCATTTTTCCACTGGGTTAAACACACTAGTAAACAAATATTGCCAATGCTTTATTCTCCAGCTACAGAAAATAAAGCCTACCACGTTAAATACGTAGACACTGTAATTAAAATAGGAATAAAGCGAGGCCTTATGATTGAAAATCAGTGGCGCTGCTCGGCACTTGGATAAACATGAATCAGAAATGTTTTATGGAATTGGAATTTACAAATATTTAACCTGGAAAATATTACAACGTCTATACAATGCGTGTTCTGTTTGAGATTTTATAATTTCCGCTACTTCTTTTGACAGTTTTTTTGGGGTAATGGTATGAACAAACGGCGCTATCGATATTGACGACAATTTTTGTGCTTTTGTAGAGTTTTGGAATCAAGAATGGTTCACGTTTAATGACGGATTTCTTCATATTTCCTCTGGCTCAGGTCAATCAACTAATTTGGCTAGATTACTAATTTAACTAAACGTAAGAACAGATATTCAAAATGCAACAATTTCATCTATAATATAAAAGTAAAGATTTATTTGTAATACTTTATTGTCTCAGCACTTTCCTATACACGACATTTGACACTTAGACTTCAATTTGAGATACATTAGTTTCTTTCGATTGAGATTTTTTAATTCGTTATATGTTTTGAATGGAATGTTCGATTTTATTAGGTTAATAGGATAAGGATTAATAAAGAGGTATCAATAATAGGGTTTGATTATTGCCGAAACTTTTATTAACTTTTAAAATGCAAAAAAGTAGTTATGGTGGCATAACTACAGTAGTTGGAACGTCACCCGAGAACTAGCGAGAGACGCAGGCCGGATTGTCACTATTGACCACGCCCCACGCCAATAGAGAGATGGCGCCAGCGTTCCACATACTATTGCACTCCGACATAAAAATTAAATCATATTTGAAGTGAAACTTCCTTAGGCGCATGGGGGTAAAATTTTTACGGATGAAACGCGTGATTAGCGTCACGAATATGTGCAGCGTTTCTCATGCTAATTCCTTTGAAGGTTAGTTAGTGTTAATATTTTTAAATAACATGTGGCATTTTAATATGTCGTCATTTAATAATTTAATGTTCGTCATTACAATTCGTCATTTGAGATTTTAATAAATTAATTGTATTAATTTTCGACACTTTTAACATGTTAATGACAATTAAATTCCTAACATATCTTCCTTTTCCCCTCTCTCTAAGTCTCGGATATCTAAACAAGACTAAAAAATTAGTTTGGCGAAAAAAGTTTCACTTCTGACATGTGTACTTTGTGACATTAACGACCCATTAACGACCCACTGCTGGGCACAGGCCTCCTCGCTCATATGAGAGAGGGTTTTTAGAGCATAGGCCCACCACGCTGCACCACTGCGAATTGGCAGGTATAGTACACAAGTGTACTCTCTATTCTTTCACTCTTATAGGTCGATGTGACCGGAGGAGAGAGATCAGACGCAGGACCAACGGCTTAACGTGCTCTCCAAGGCACGAAGGTAGATCGCACCGCCAAATTTTTCCCAATTTCGGGCAAATATTAAGAAAATCTTAATAGAAAACTCAATATCGATTTCGAAATAGCCCGACCCGGGACTTGAACCCAGGACTTCATGTCTGTAGTCGCACATGCTAACCACTAAACCAATAAGGCAGTTAATTTATATAAAATAACATTATTTTAAAAGTAGATATTAAAAGTGTAACTACTGAGTTTATTGCCAATTCAAAAGACCGTATTAGGCCTACTTGGAATTGGAAGGACGGCAACCCCTGGATGTTATCACTGTGAGACAGAACAAGACGACGCCCAGCACACGCTTGAAGAGTGCACCGCGTGGTACTCCGAACGACGCATTTTGATGGACAAGATAGGGCGTGATCTTTCGGCTAAGAGCCAGATGCATAGAGGGTAGAAGCCTCCTTCTGTTAACATGTACTTCGCAAAAAGGAGATTGCCGAAAGCATCCGTCTGCTCCAAGATGTCCGTCAGATTTTTGTGCAAGGTTGGCGCTGGTATGTTCTGCCCGAGTAGCCACTACAACACCCGCAGTAGTCATGCGTTGTATCAAGGGGGTTTTAGTGGGTAGAAATCTTACATAACCCGAAATCTTTTTCCCAGATCTCGGGTATGTTTTTGAACATATCCCCACCGTCAAAAAAAAAGACGGCCTACTTCTAGAATATTTTGATTTCACGGCTTAAAATGAAGTTATTAGTAAGAATTCTATTATTTATTGAAATTTAATAAAGTGTTGATGTCAAAATATAGTTGTGCGTTGCAGTGAAGATTATTCCATCTAACAATAATTACAACGATTAATTTTGTAGCGACCGAGAATCGCCTAATTTAATGCCTCGTTAATATTGGCTTTGCATGTTAATTGAATCATTATTTAATACCGGATTCGCAGGTTGTATTATCCACCGAATCATTTCTGGCAAACAATTATCTCTTTATCTCAGAATTATAAAAAAAATCGCTATCTTCGGTTCTTTTTTCATCTAGTATTTCTTCTATACCGATGAACCGATTGGTGACAACACTGATAGCTCTGAAATGTTGGGAGTTATTGAGTAATATAGTGTAAGTAGTAGCCCATTAACCTCCCACAGCTGGACACAGGTCTCCTCGCTGTTATGAAAGAGGGTTTTTAGAGCAGCAGTACTGCGGATTGGCAGGTATAGTACACAAGTGCACTCACTATTCCTTAACTCTCATACTCCGATGTGACGGGAATCCGACACGATCGGAGAGAGATCAGGCGCAGGACCGACGGGTTAACGTGCTTTCCGAGGCACGAGGATGCCGCCGGCTTTCCAACTTTGGGAAAATATTCAGAAAATCTTAATAGAAAACTCAATATCCATTTTGAATTAGCTCGACCCGGGGCTCAAACCCAGGACCTCATGTCGGTAGTCGAACATGCTAACAACAAGACCAATGAGGCAATTTAGTGGCAACACTTAAAATACCATAAAACATTGTGAAATATTAGGATATGTCAAGCAATACGAGGCAACTTTAGCGGACTAGAAAACAGTCTTTCCAGTTCGTTAATCTTACTTCGTATTGCATAACATTTCGTAATATTGCATAATTTTTTGGTATTTTTAAATGTTGCTATATTACTCAATAACTCCCAACATTTCAGAGCTCTCAGTGTTGTCACCCAACTAATCTATAGTCTAACAATCTAAAAGAAAACACAATATGAAGATATATATATGGCTAAATAGTAGCTTATTACAGCCCCACAGGATATAGTTCCCCTAACTCATTATCCTTTATAGATAAATATATACCATCTTGGACTTATTTATCTATCTTTTGAAAATATACAATTCTGTAGCACAATGATTTGATCTATCTCGTAACGTTTAGTCAGTGTTGCGATTTACGCGCACTTTATATGTCTATTAGGACATCACATTATAAACCTTTGAATTTTCGATTATTTTGTTCTATAATATCTATGTATTATACCTATATAATTTCCTGTTAAATCACTCTATATATTGCTGAAACTTAGAATAAAATCTGTTGGATATTTTAAAAGATCTAAGGTAACAAACAACGAAAGCTACTTCATTTATTATTACGTTATAACAACATCATAATTACTCATCCTTTTGTAGTTGTATTTTTTTTTATAAAAGAAATCCCTTTGTTGGCTATACATCTATCGGTGAAAATATTCTCAGAAATAACCCTTATAACCGGATTTTCAGGAAATTGAAACTGCTACGTTAATAGAATCGAAGCCCTTAGGGCCGGTTCGCTTACTGCCTCGCGGTCGACCACATGCAAATGTTGTATGTTATCGTTGGCCGGAATTTGAAGAAGTAACCTTAATTATTTCGACTTTCAACATTCCCCTACCTACTAAAGCAATCTTTATTTAATACCTTTTTATTAAGTACCTTAACAAAAATGAAGAGAATACTCAGCAATCGCAGAACGAAGACTTCTTTGCGCACTCGACTGCTCCAATTCTACTTCTAGCTGGATAAAAATATATCTGTGAAGCGTAACTAATTACAGAAGACCTCTAGTCCATTGAAATGTTACATGAGTTAAGCATTTTATAGAGGACGCAATTTTATTTAGCTTAATCGACAGAAAATCCCACCTTGAAAGATCTATCAAATTAGATTTTCGTTACCAAGAAATTACTATAAGAAACAATAATTTCCTAAATTCTACAGTAACCAAAACAGTTATGAGTGAATAACTCAAGATGTAGGCATTTAAAAAAAAATTTAAGAATGTATTTGTAGTAAAAAAATATCATAAAACTAAGTTAAACATTGACGAACTCGGTCAACTTAGGAGCGTTTAAAATAAATTAATTAAATAAAGATGTAGAAAACAATTTTCTTCAAAAGACCATCTACAAGAGTAAGTAAATACATTAAGTAGCAGCCCATTAACGTCCCACTGCTGGGCACAGGCCTCCTCACTCGCATGAGAGAGGGTTTTAGAGCATAGACCCACCACTCTGCTCCATTGCGGATTGGCAGGCATAGTACACAAGTGCACTCTCTATTCCTTCACTCACACAGTCCGATGTGACGGGAATCCGACACGACCGGAGAGAGATCAGGCGCAGGACCGACGGCTTAACGTCCTCTCCGAGGCATGGGGGTGGATCACACCGCCCACTTCCCAACTTCGCCTAAATATTGAGAAAATCGTAATAGAATACTCAATATTGATTTTTGAATTGACCCGACCCGGGACTCGAACCCATGACCTCACGTCTGTAGTCGAACATGCTAACCACTAGACAAATGAGGCAATTTCTACAAGAGTGGTCTAAGGTCTAATTTTTTTTGTAAATGTTTAAAAAAAAGTTATAGAGCAAAAAAAAAAATTTTATGGAAATTTTCTCACTTTTCTGCTTATAACTACTTTAACTTCAGATTTAGAGCAAAATGTTTTACGGAAATATTTGTAGGTACAGCAATTTGCATTATGTGTTTACAAATGCAATATTTCGTGCTTCTTTACTTGATGAATTCTTACAGTTTTATTGAATGGAAACAAATTTATTTATTACATTTAATAACGCCCCTTAATGTCAGCTTTTAAATGTAAAAATTACCCCAGTACTTTATCTTGCTTACAGTTCATATAAGTAAACAATAAATAAAAACAGCACGAACTTTTTTTGTTGCCTTATATGCTACAAAGAAACACTTTATTTATTTTTATAGATGTACAATTTATTTAAGTATAGTGTAGCTTTTGATGGTTCAAACCAGTCAACCATTGGCTAATTGGTTTATAGATGACGATGCGGCTCCGGCAGATTCTCTAAATATTTGGTCAAAGTCGATTTATTACGTTTCCTGAGACACGGGCGCTCTGACCTGAACAATTTAATTGCGCTCCCTATCCCCAAATTCCTTACCTCAATAAAATCACTTTTCTCAAGAAACGACCAAAATAATTTCACAATATTGTTTATGTTTCAACATAGTTTGATGAGCTATTTGCTCATGTAAATTATAATACAGAGCGGATACTGCATAATGTCTATCACAAGTTCTGACTTTTTTTACGCTGGGAAATGCCTTTATGCACGCCGAACAGAGTAAAGTCTTATCGGCAGTGTGGGACTCAATGGGAAGGCAGAATACCCACTTAAACCCAGCGATACCCTCCGCATCCTTTACTGGAGCACCAGAGGAACGGTAGACGCAATCTACCCTGGCACTCCGGAAGATTCCTCTGTTAAACTTAAGAAAGAGGAAGGATAAGCGCAAATCGACGCCTCCTACCTCCCAACCTCCTGTGCCGAAGTAAAGGACCGTCCACAGCGTTCTCCCTGTGCCTCTCATGTGCCTCCTTTAACGATATAACACTTTCACAGATGGAGGCCACTGCCCTCCACTCCCTATCACTGGTGAGCATTGCGCCAACTATGCCCTCCAGCGAAAGGTTTCCTCCAACCAACGACGGCAATAGATGCCGCTGGGGTCCCCACGCCGGGCATCACTCATTGACTGTGATTAACTCCGGAACGAAATAACAGATTTTAATGAAATGCTTTACATTTCCTTGGATTTGTTCCTACATAGGACGTACGATATTTTCTTTAATCGCATTTATTTTCAACTGTAATATCATTAAGTGGTAGTTCTGCTATTAACTGTGATAAATAAGCACCAAATACTCATACTATTGTATAAGTACACTATTGTATATATATCGGAGTGCAAAAGTCTGTGGATCGCTGGTCCGTGAGTAATAGTCTGTGGAACGCTGGCGCCATCTGTGTATCGGCGTGAGGGCAGAGTCAATAAACTATTGAAACTGTCGCGTTCCTAGCTACTAGTGTTAATGAGTTTGTGTAAATGAATATCGGGAACATTAAGTGATTGAACATTATAATCCGAGTTAATTAACAAAGTGTATGATTGCACCAATATTACCCACGAACGCCCACAGAATAAGAAATTAAATAATGGATCCCATTAGTGACGATGTTGGCGGAGAACCCTTCACCCCTGTGCTTAATGCTTCTCCGTTGTCTCTTATTCTCAGACACACACACACACACATGTATATGTGTGTGTGTGTGTGTGTGTGTGTGTGTGTGTGTATTGTGTGTGTGTATGTATGTGTGCGTGTATGTGTGTGTGTATGTGTGTGGCATAAATTACTAAGTACCACATTGAATACTCTTAACATTATTTAATAAGATAGAATGGGAATAGATAGCTATCCTTTAAAGATAGAAATAGATCATAAATGTAGAGTTGTACATAGAAATATTGTCAAAGAGCTCTCCTTTAAGTCTCCCCGACGCCTGAAAAAGTACTTTATATTTTCATTTAAGAATTTCTCCAACTATTCCAATATAAATAAAGGGTATCACAATAAGACCGCGTACTTTTAATGAAAGTGTATCATTTGTTGCGTTTTAAAAGAAAATGCCATCTGCAATTTAATTTTGCATTTACTACTGAGAAAATGAACTGTAATTCAAACAATGGCGTAGTTTAAGACGCTTTGATTTTTGTTCAATGAAGTTACAGGTTCGAATCTTAAGAATCACTTAGTTACTCTTTATTAAAATAAACATGTGTTCATTAATCTGCAAAGATCAGTGCAATCCTGGGATATACATAGCCTGAAAATGAAATTCAAGTAGGCTTTTAAAGCATTTTTGAATCGTTAAATATAGTTTTTCCACACATTATTTCAAATTACGACTGATTACGTTACGAGGATTCCTTCATGACCTATTCTGAGAAGAGCCCACAATAAACTCAGTCGGGCATCCCTTTTTTTATCGTCACCATTACAGTTTACACTATTATGATTAGAGCAACTCATCCTCTCTCACGCTTATACAATAAGCTTTTTTATTCAATAAAGTGACATCTCTAGAAGGTTTTCTGGGTGTTTGTTATAGAAACGTAAGGAACGTATTTTTTACGTGAAAGAAACGTAAAAATCTGTAGTGATGGTTTGCTTATTTTAGGTAATAACAGTAATCTCATCAGTTTTAGATGAAAGCTCGTCTACCTGGTGTGCTGTCATTTATATCTTGTGGTTTTTACAAAGCATCATATTGAAAACATACTCGTATCTCTTGCTTGGAGATATACATATTTGCTCGTACAAGTAGAATTCAATCCAGGACCTCGCTAGCTAAGCAATCACCCATCAGGGCATCGCAGCTCTCAATAAGAAGTACTTATGAGAGACGACCATGTTCTCTCCGTTCAATCATTGTACAAAAGGGTAAGTAGCAGCCTATTTAAGTCTTACTGAAGGGCACAGGACTCCTCATTCACAGGAGAGGTTTCTGTATACTCACCCTGCTGCTCCACTTGCGGTTGACACAGACCCCAAGATTTCTCCCGGGTTTTGAATGATTGAGTGTAAAGAACAATCAAGTAACTTTTATTTTTAGATATCTCTTATTGGTCAAGTGATGAGTTTGACATGAGGCCCTGGGTACCTGCGTGAAAATTTTCTTTTAAGTTTTTCTCAATATTTGCCCGAAGTTGTTAGTTGTCGGTTGCTTCACCCCCGTGCCTCGGAGAGCACGTTAAGTCTACGTTTCTGAGCCTGATCTCTTCTCCGTGAGTGTCGGATTGCCGTGCACTTGTATATATTTTGTCTAAACATATTCAGAGTCAAGAAAGTGTCAGTTTCATAGGTATTTTTAATTAATCAGAATTATTTCTTGTTAATTTCTTAATATATTTATGACATTTTTTTGTGCAACTTTAACAATTTTTGAGTTATATTTATTACACTTATTTAAATTAATGTACTTTTTGAGCTTTTTACTGCTACAGGGATACATACAGTTGACTGTTTCTACTCTCCGAATTTGTTTCCACTAACTTACCAAAGAGAGAAGAGATGTTGTGGGAGGTGGTTTTCAGCTCGGTGATGTGTAGTTTCAGCATCACGTGGGTCTTGTGATATCTATACTATACGTCTATGCTCAAAAATCCCTATGATTGAATAGGCCTGTGCCCAGCAGTGGGACATTGATAAGCTGCTACGTACCTTCTATATATAATTACTCTTCAAATAACTTCACATATTCAAAATCAAAATCAAAATATTCTTTATTCAAGTAGGCCAAAAAGCACTTTTGAATCGTCAGTAGTCTGTCCGTTGGTAACAAATTTACACCGGTTCGGAAAGTTGATTCCGCTGAGAAGAAGCCGGCAAGAAACTCAACGGTTACTCCTTTTAACATAGCTTTTTTTTTGTAGGTTACAATGTGTTTAGCCCTCATATGCAACTGGAATCATGTCCAAACATGTTTGTCGCTTAAATAATCTTCCACATTATAATATGCCTTTTTTATTAGGACTTTTTTAACATACTTCTTAAAACTATGTGGAGACAAACCCAGAAGTGATTCAGGTATCTTATTAAATATGCGTATGCTCAACCCGACAAATGACTTCTGAACCTTTTTTACTCTAAAATATGGCATTACAAGTTTGTGTTTATTTCTTGTATTAAAATTATGTGTTTCGCTCCTTTTGCTGTATAAATGAATATTATCACGGATGTATAAAATGTTATTTAATATATATTGCGACGGTACTGTGAGAATAGATATTTCTTTGAATTTTTCTCTTAATGAAACGCGAGATCCCAATTGGTATATGGCACGTATTGCTCTCTTTTGTAAAATGAAGATAGTTTCAATGTCCGCCGCCTTCCCCCATAACAGTATGCCGTAACACATAATGCTATGAAAATAAGCGAAATACACCATTTTAGCAGTTTCAACATCAGTGTATTGCCTCACCTTCCTAACAGCAAATGCAGCTGAACTAAGTTTGCTTGCCAGAGTCTTAATATGGGCACCCCACTGAAGCCCTGAGTCTAACGTTATTCCTAAGAAGACTGTAGATTTAACTATATTTAGCGGACTATTATTTATTTTGATATTTTTACAGACTTCTTTTGCATTTGGCAACGCGAATTCAACGCACTTAGTCTTTGCCGAGTTCAACATCAAGTTATTAACAGAAAACCAACGTGAGACCTGTGACAGGGTACTATTTACATCGTCATAATTATCTACATTTCTGTCTACTTTAAACAGCAACGAAGTGTCGTCAGCAAATAGGACTATATCACATTTGTCTTTCACATGGTACGCCAAATCATTTACATATATTAAGAACAAAAAAGGGCCAAGGATTGAACCTTGTGGGACACCCATTTTTACAGGTGATCCTAACGACTCAACACCGTTTACAAAGACCTTTTGAATTCTATTTTGAAGATAAGAGCTTAACAAATTAAGTGCTCCATCCCTCACACCATAGTGACTAAGTTTAAGTAAAAGAGTGCTATGTTCTACACAATCAAAAGCCTTAGAAAGGTCGCAGAAAATTCCTAATGCATTTTGGGACTTTTCCCAAGCATCAAAAATGTGTCTCGAAAGAGACACGCCCGCATCAGTAGTATTGCGACCTTTTCTAAATCCATATTGTTCAGGATGAAACAGGCTATAGGCACTAAAATGTTCTAGTAGTTGTGTGAGTATAATTTTTTCAAAAACTTTACTTAGGGTTGGCAACACAGAAATGGGACGATAGTTATTAGGGTCAGATTTATCACCCGATTTAAACAAGGGGACAACTTTACTTTGTTTCATAAGATCAGGAAAAATGCCAGAGTCTATGCAATTATTGAAAAGGGTTGCTAAGTGCGGGCTAATACAGTCAATAATTGGAAGAACAACTTTAACTGACATTCCCCATATATCGCCTGTATTTTTTACATTTAAAGTTTTAAAAGTTTTAATAATATCAGTTGCCGAGATATGTTTGAATTTAAAGAGAACACAACACTCAGGAACATGATTCGAAAGCAGAGAATAGGCTTCTGTTGACGATGAATTTATTGTAGAAGTCATAGAAATTGCTTTGTCACAGAATAAATTTTGAAAAATATTAGCAATTTCCGTGTTTTCCGAAATTATGCAATTATTTATACACAATTCAATGCTGGTATCCCGTGGTTTTACTTTTCNTCAAAAGTTTTTGATATTTGTGTAAATTTTCAAGAGTATTGGACATTCTAAAGTTGTTGAAATGTACTTTTAAAGAGACTTTTAAGTAAGGATGTTAAGATAACGTTATTAAATTAGTAAATTGTCAAAATTTTTTGATATTTGTGTAAATTGTCAAGAGTATTGGACATTCTAAAGTTGTTGACATGTACTTTTAAAGTGACCTTTAAGTAAGGATACTAAGATAACGTTATTAAATTAGTAAGTTGTCATAAGTTTTTGATATTTGTGTTAATTTTCAAGAGTATTGGACATTTTGAACTCGTTGAAATACTCCTTTACGTAAGGATGCCAGGATTATATAATTAAATTAATCCATTGTTAGTAATCCTCGATACTTGCACAAATTTTCAAAGATTCCCTTAAATGAGGATACTAGGATGATGTTATTAAATATAGTTTTAATCAGATATTCTAAAGAAAGATGAAAAAAGTTTTTATAAAATGTCTCTAATAAAGGGTATTCCATCTGGCTCACGATTGCGTGGAAAAAATAAGTGTAATTTCTTTTAAGTTTGTTTCCTTAGCAACAGTATCCATTCCCTGATATCCCTAAGTACCCTCCAAAAATAGGAGAAGTGACGTAAATGCGACAGTAATATACAGCTGTCACAAACACATTCTTATATAACTTTATCCGTTGTTGTAACAACTGTATATTGTATACAATCTCGTTCAATGTCAAAAATGTATTACCTGAGAAAGTTATATAATATAATAAGAAGTATCACTTCAAAAATGAGTTCCAAAGCGAATAGATTGAGTTTTAAAAGTTTTGGATTGAAAACCATGAAAATATTAGTACTTTTAGATGGTAAGTAGCAGCCCATTAACGTTCCACTGCTGGGCACAGGCCTCCTCACTCATATGAGAGAGGGTTTTTGGAGCACAGACCCACCACGCTGCACCACTACAGATTGGCAGGCAATAAAGTGATGATCCCACGTTTTTTTTTATCTTCTAAGTATTCTTTCAAATTATAGAACGATTACTCAATTAGTTTTCTTTTAATAAAATATCTAAAATTATTGAGTGACATCTTTGTAATTTCTTCTGGGAATTTGTTATGGAAACGTATACAGTTAGCCTTGAATTTATTATTATCAATTTTATGCAGCCTACAGAAATTTATTTTTTACTTTACATTACAATTTTACTTTAATTTCTTACATCTTCTTCGTAAAATTGACAACATTTAAACTAATCGAGAAATTCTATTAAATTATAATTCTAAACTTGAAGGATTGCTTACACGATAAAATGGCGTTGCAGTAAATGGATTACTATAATCTTAATAGAATAAATTATAATCACATTGTAATGGTGATGATAAAAATAAGTGATAACCGACTGAGTTTTTGTGGCCTCTTCTTATAACAGGGTAAGTTGCCTCATAAGTTAGGATTCTGAGTCATCATCTATCATCATTACAAATAATATGAATGACGATCAATAGCGCTTTAAAAGCCTATAATTTTTGTCTAATGATTGCCTTATTAGTCTAGTGGTCACCTTGTACAGTCATTAGGTCTTGGATTCGAGTCGCAAGTTGTGCGAATTTAAAATAGAATTTGTCCGAAGATTGGAAATTGGTGTGCTCTACCCTCGTTACTTGGAGTGCACATTGAGATGTCGTTTCTGCGCATGATCTATCTCGTTTCTGCGCATGATCTATCTCCGGTCATGTCGGATTACCATCGTAGTAATCAATCAGGTATCAATCAATGAAGAAATAGTGTGTGCATTTGTGTACTATGCCTGCCAACCCGCTAGGCAGCAGCAGGTGAGTCTATGCTCTACAAATCCTTTTTCTTATGAGTGAAGAGTGAAGTCTATGCCCTGCAATCTACAACCCGTATAGGTTGATTGCCTTAACCGCATCAAAAATCCTCTGCTTGCACAAGGTGCAGAGGGTAATAGCGATCAGGGCAATACCCCTCGTATTGCCCTGATCGCTATTACCGTACAGCATCTTGAGCGCCCCTCCTGGAGGGCGATTCGTGTAGAAGCTGCGAACGGAAACTCTAGTGGTCGGATATCGATACAGAGCGGCTCTAAGAGGTCCGGAGGATCAGACCTGGCTCTGGTCCAAAACTGAAACTGAAAAAATTAAAACCACGACTCCCCAGTAGCGGGCGTGGCCATTATGGTGGCGATCCGCCCTCACCTGGAACGATGGCTTTCCAGGCAGCTCGGCACTTTTTCCTACAGCCTGGGGCAGGTTCCGACCGGATATATGTGTTTCGGAAAGTTTCTGCACCAACTCATTGCTTGTCATCGGCGTGGGGTAGCTATTGACTCGGTGCATCACACTGTGATAGGTTGTCTAGCCTGGGGACTTCAGCGTCACCTCCTTATGGCACTGATCGGCAGTGACTTCTCGTTGGCGAGCATTATAGACGCGATGCTTTCCAGTGAGAGATGGTAGGAGGAAGTAACCTTCTTTTGCGAGACGTTAATCTCGCTGAAGGAAGAATGCAGTAGATACTTCATATCACCGCCGAAGGAAGCGGTTTACAAGGCGGCGCATGTATGCGTACCTCTTCTTGCCTCCGTTAATCCTCCGTCGGACTCATCCAGGATGCCAAGGCAGAATGCAAAAGATGAACCCCTGCGGCCTTACTAATGGATGAAGAGCGTTCCGCTTGATTTTAGTGTGTATTGCGAGATCACCTCCATCGCCGAGTCACACACACCAGGCTGTTCGTCCGTCGGGATTAGTGCGTAAGTTGCATTTCTCAGCGACAAAAAATATATGAGATTAAATTCACATTATGCACTAAACTTTTAAAAAGATAAAATATTCTCTAAATGTAAAATTTATGCTATTTCAAGCATAGGATTTACGAATCGCGTTTCGTGCGTGGGGATTTTCTAAAACGCCATATATCTTGCTTATTTATGTTTACAGCTTAAACCAGCCTCAGCCGTTGCTGTGTAGTCTGGGCCCGTTTATCGGATTTCAAACACGTTTCCATCGGAACCCATATCGGGAGATTTGATATATAAGAGTTCGCCCTCACTAAATTATAAGGGCGAAGTTTACCACGTTACTGCCGGCTTACTCCATGATCACATTGCAAATTCAATATGGGAGTTCGCCACTTTTTACGGATTTGGAATCGTAAATATTTTACCTCTACGCAGTTATATATAGAAACACTTTCTATTGAACTACGATGATAGTTTACTTGGTTAAATGCAGCACTTTAATACATAAAAAGGTTAGAGGCTGTGGCACGAATTCGCTCTTTCTTCATAATAACAAAAATGAACAATAACAATTTCGAATAATAAAAGAAATATAACATAATGTAGAACTTAACGCAACAAGTATACAATTATTTTCGTGAGTGGGTAAAAGTATGTTCTTGTCTGTATTACGTCGTGTAAGTGTGGTAGATCATAATAAATAAATCGAATTAAGCCATGTAGATAAATAGAAAAATATGTTAGAAATTATAAATTTATTGGGAGATTTATTATTAAAGCGGAAATAGTCCAATTATTAGTTTACTGCAAAAGTTGTTTAAAAGGAAACGGAAGCGCTTGTCAGAAATAACACGATAAAGGGTACTAATAACTATTTTTTTGAAAATTATTAAAAAAGTAAATAAATGGGGTTTTCATAATAAAAGGTCGATATCCAAACTAAAACATTCTTTACTTCCAATAAACTCTTTTTGTCAATGACTCTACCACCGGTTCACAACCTACAGATTAGATGGAGAAGAATCCGACAAGAAACTCCATAGTTTTTTTACTCTTTTACATTATCAACATCCATTATCATTAAATATAAAAACAAATATCACACAATTATCATTATTACATATTAAAAAGACATCAGTTTTAATTTAAAGAAATACACTTAGCTTTGTATCGCAGAGCAGCCCTTTTTATGACACAACTAACTTATAAAACAATAATTCGTAGCTAACGTTGATTAAAAACTCAACTCTCGACCAACTTTTATGACTATTTATACCTTTGTCGTTAATGATGCCATTAGTATAACCACCAATGGCAGCGTTTGGCGGCAAATACATTTCTTAATTATCCCATTTATTAAGAAACTACCATTCCCCGTTAGTATTTAACAGTTACAATTAATATAATTTAAGTAATTCTAATCGTTTATGAAATATTATATCGAAAATTGGCATCATTTAGAATATTCACAAATTCACCAATCGGAATCAACATTTGTGATGTTTCAAGGTCATCGTTTTCTAAGAATACGATTTAATCAAATGACGAACCCTACCCTTTATTTAAAATATTATTTTAATTAAATTATTTTATATATACTAACACGATCATGTGTGCTCTTTCGTGTATCTTTACCGATGTTTCGCCCCACCACAAGGAAGCCATATAAAAACTCTGGTAAAGAAACACGAGGCAGTTCAGTAATGTTTTTTAATAGTAAGTGTTGGAATTAGTAAAGTGATAAATAATTTAAGTCTTATGTATCAGAAATATAGTGTTCTGAAGTAATGTAGTGTATAATATATTGTATTAAATATTTGTGGACTTTCAATAGTTTGGAAGAATATATATGCTTAAAACCACTTCGGAAGATTGAGCTTTTAAATATACTTCTGGACACATCTATTGGCCCACCTTGCATTTTCAGCGTCGTTTGGTCCTAGCTAAAATTTTATATTAGGTCGAGCAAAAAGTTGCAATCATAATTTCATTCAATTTAGAATTTCGAACACAGAATTTAAAGAAACAAAAGACAATTTGGAGCCTGTTCGTTGTTAACAAACAATCGAATACTAAAAAAAACTTGATTTTATTGGTTTACTCGGATTTAATTCTTGAAAGTGTGATTTTTCTCATTGGTTTTGCAACAAACATTACTTATTCTTACCATTAAGGTAAGGTTCTATCAATAATCAATGGATACTTCGCCTGAAGTCGCCGCCCAAGCTGTGGCACTTATCCAGGCGGGACACAGCCAACGAAATGTGAGTGTTCAACTTAATTTAAGTCGATCTGCGGTCCGAAATGTTTATTCGCGGTACCTAGAGACTGGCGGCTTTGTTCGTCGCCAAGGAAGGCCACGATCTCGGGTCACAACTGAAAGGCAGGATCGATTCATCGTGACGACCAGCTTGAGAAATCGTCACCTTACCTCCATTGAGATACAAAACCAACTTCGCGACTTCCACGGAGTATCTGTGAGCGCTCGAACAGTTCGGAGAAGGTTAAAAGAACGCGATATGGTACCACACAAGCCAGCTAATGGCCCCAAACTAACGTGAGCCCATCGAACAGCGCGCCTTCATTTAAATTAGACTCAGCAGCATTGGAGCCGTGTACTCTGTTCTGATGAGTCTAAAATTGTGTTACATGACATTGATGGAAGGAAGAAGGTCTACCGACGTAAGAGGGAGCGTTTTGCACAATGCTTCTTTGAAGAGAGGGTTGCTTATGGCGGTGGCTCATAGACTGTCTGGGGCGGTATATCCGCGAGCGGTTAAACTCAACTTGAAATTGTTACGGGACCATGGCTTCAAACATTAAATGCTGAAAGGTATATTCGTGATTGATTGGGAGGCGGATTGTCAGGCATATTACATAAGTGTACTCTCTATTCCTTCACTTTCATAGTCCAATGTGACGGCAATCCGACACGACCGGAGAGAAAGATCAGGCGCAGTCCCGACGGCTTAACATGCTCTCCGTGACACGAGGGTGGATCACACCGCCAACTTCCCAACTTCGGGCAAATATTGAGAAAATCTTATAGAAAACTCAATATTGATTTTTGATTGGCCCGACCCGGTACTCGAACCCACGACCTCATGTCTGTAGTCAAACATGCTAACCACTAGATCAATGAGGCAGTTCTCTGTAGTAACTGGCTCATTGGTATTCTCCATACCTCCACTGAATCGGAGACCATATGAATGACAGTGTAAGATTGGTTTAGGCTTTAGGCAACAAGTGTGTGCCACTACGAAAAAAATCACGTTCTGGTAGAAAATGTAGCACCCATAATGACCAATGAAGGAGTCGGTACATATTTTATACTAAATCTTTTGCCTTGTGTAAAAAATACTGACATTATAAGAATGCATGGAATGTATCGATCAAATCTAAATAAACTAAGACTGAGTTTGTTGTGGGCACTTCCCAGACCTCATTACTTTAGATTATAAGTTGTTCTTTAATATATACGTGGAAAAAACTATATTTGACGATTCAAGACTTCTTAAGACCAATTTTTATGAAGAGTTTTTGAATTGAAACGTTTTAAAATTATATTTACCTAAATATCTTCTTTTAAACTTAAAGTATCAAAGCTTTCGCTAAATGCTAATGAAGTTGTATACGGTTAAACTATTTTTTAATTTTGTCTGCCTATCGGTTTGTACCGGCTAATCTCTGAAACAGCTAGACGTATTTTGAAGTTATTTACATTTGCAAATTGCTTATTTTATAAAAGGTAACTTGGGCTACCTTTTATTAAACAAAAAGCCAACGGAATTAAGCAAGTGATACCGCAGCAAACTATATATTTGTGAATACGTTTACTACTTCAATTGATTAATAAAGTGTAAATATCAATAAAATACAAAATGTTTATTTAGTAAGTGTACTTATAAATAAATATTAAGTAGATTCACATTATGCGATATTAAATATGAAATAATATCCATTTGTGTTATTTATTTTAAAATTTTAGATGAAGGTAAACCGTTGATTCGAGAGGCTTAAATAACAGTTTAATAACAAATAGGATGCTTAATTGAAAAGGTAATGTACATAGTATTTTATCGGATAGTAATTTTCTTGTAGGCACCACGTTTTTGTTCGTAAGATGGTAACTAGATGGTAAACGACTGAAGCCTACCACCAGTTACATACATACATAACATCACGCCTCATTCCCATAAGGGTAGGCAGAGACAACATTCTTCCACTTGCCACGATCCTTGCATATCTCCTTCGC
This sequence comes from Elymnias hypermnestra, assembly GCA_015832385.1. Classification (NCBI taxonomy): domain Eukaryota; kingdom Metazoa; phylum Arthropoda; class Insecta; order Lepidoptera; family Nymphalidae; genus Elymnias; species Elymnias hypermnestra. Next base: position 2,071,139 of record JACTOM010000935.1, on the reverse strand, counting down.
TTCTTTCATTCTCATTAAGCCTTTCATACAAGTTCGTCGGTTTAGAGTACTCTTGACCTGACCCTTACTTAAAATGTCCTGGATTTGGTCCAGGAACGTTCGCCTTGGTCTTCCCCTTCCAGCTTTCGCATTCATTCTTAACTCATAAATCCTTTTTGTCAGTCTCCTTTCATTCATTCTCTCTACATGCCCAAACCNCAAATACTTTTTTTAATTATCCCATTTATTATGAAACTACCATTCCCCGTTAGTATTTAACAGTTATAATTAATATAATTTAAGTAATTCTAAACGTTTATGAAATATTATATCGAAAATTGGCATCATTTACAATGATCACAAATTCACCAATCGGAATCAAAATTTGTGATGTTTCAAGGTCATCGTTTTCTAAGAATACGATTTAGTCAAATGACGAACCGTACCCTTTATTTAAAATATTATTTTAATTAAATTATTTTATATATACAAACACGCTCATTCGTGCTCTTTCGTGTATCTTTACCCATGTTTCGCCCCACCACAAGGAAGCCATATATCAACTCTGGTAAAGATACACGAGGCAGTTCAGTTATATTTTTTTATAGAAAGTGTTGAAATTAGTAAAGTGTTCTGAAGTAATGCAGTGTATAATATATTGTATTAAATATTTGTGGACTTTTATTAGTTTAAAAGAAATTATATACGCTTAAAACCACTGCGGAAGATTGAGCTTTTAAATAACATGATTTATTGAACACAACGCTAAAAATAAATATACAAATACTCAGTATTAGGTACTTTTAGTGTGCAATTGGTCGGTATTATCGCTGATTAGCAATTTCTTCTGTCAAAGAAAGGAGAGAAACAAATATATCAGAATATTACGTCAGAAAGAAAGAAAGAAAATAACTTTATTCGGTGCATAGGCGCAATTATATGATATAAACATCTGTGAAAAACATGCATTGAGTAATTGCACTGCATTGAAACCACAACTTATGGTTTAAATGCTGTGCAACCCCCACTCAGCCCCGAAAAGGCAGAACACTTCGGTATTGCTGTGTGCCAGAAACCTGACAAACGACACCGATTTTCAGCTGCAGCCCGATAGCCTAGTCTGACGTCACGGGCAGAGCATCAGGATTAGGTATATCGGTTCATAAAAAGGTAAGTAGCAGACCATTAACGTCCCACTGCTAGGCACAGGCCTCCTCGCTCATATGAGAGAGGGTTTTTAGAGCATAAACCCACCACGCTGCTCCACTGCGGATTGGCAGGTATATTACATAAGTGTACTCTCTATTCCTTCACTTTCATAGTCCAATGTGACCGCAATCCGACACGACCGGAAAGAAAGATCAGGCGCAGTCCCGACGGCTTAACATGCTCTCCGAGGCACGAGGTTGGATCACACTTAGGAGGAAAACTTATAGAAAACTCAATATTGATTTTTGAATTGGCCCGACCCGGTACTCGAACCCAGGACCTCATGTCTGTAGTCAAACACGCTAACCACTAGACCAATGAGGCAGTTCTCAACCGCCTCATTGGTATTCTCCATACCTCCACTGATTCGGAGACCATATGAATGACAGTGTAATATTGGTTTAGGCTTTAGGCAACAAGTGTGTGCCACTACGAAAAAAATCACGTTCTGGTAGAAAATGTAGCACCCATAATGACCAATGAAGCAGTCGGTTCATATTTTATACTAAATCTTTGGCCTCGTGTAAAAAATACTGACATTATAAGAATACATGGAGTGTATCGCTCAAATCTCAATAAACTAAGACTGAGTTTGTTGTGGGCACTTCCCAGACCTCATAACTTTAGATTATAAGTTGTTCTTTAATATATACGTGGAAAAACCTATATTTGACTATTCAAGTCTTCTTAAGACCAGTTTGTATGAAGAGTTTTTGAATTGAAACGTTTTAAAATTATATTTACGTAAATATCTTCTTTTAAACTTAAAGTATCAAAGCTTTCGCTAAATGCTAATGAAGTTGTATACAGTTAAACTATTTTTAATTATGTCTGCCTATGGGTTTGTACCGGCTAATCTCTGGAACAGCTAGACGTATTTTGAAGTTATTTGCATTTGTAAGTTGCTTATTTTATAAAAAGTAACTTGGGCTACTTTTAATTAAACAAAAAGCCAACGGAATTAAGCAAGTGATTCCGCAGCGAACTATATAGTTGTGAATACGTTTCCTACTTCAATTGATTGACAAAGTATAAATACCAATTAAATACAAAATATTTATTTAGTAAGTGTACTTTTAAATATACATTAAGTAGGTTCACACTATGCGATAATAAATATGAAATAATATGTTTATTGTTTGTTGAAATAATATCCTTTTGTGTTATTTATTTTAAAATTTTAGTTGAAGGCTTAAATAACAGTTTAATGACAAATATGATGCTTAATTGAAAAGGTACTGTACATAGTATTTTATCGGATAGTAATTTTCTTGTAGGCACCACGTTTTTGTTCTTAAGATGGTAACTAGATGGTAACCGACTGAAGCCTTCCACCAGTTAATATCTAAATATATTAAAAAGTACAGTTTTATAAACTTTTCCTATAAGAAATCGAATCCCAGACCACTAAAGTACAATGAAGTGGTCCTTATAACGGGAAATGTTACCCTTGCATTGTTATAACTGCTTTTGGGTCTGTTACACAAACAGTCACTCTCTCTCTTTGTACACTAAGAGCAGAGGTCCTAAGTTCTAAAAAAATTGATTGTAAAGCTGTCAAAATTAACAACTTCATTGATAAAACTTGTCTATGGCAAACTATGCAAAACTAAACAGGTGTGGCAATTGAAACGAAGCGCGTGTCTTTCTTTTATCTCGACAAATATAGATAACCTAGCTATGTGTAACGCATTATCTTGCTGATAATGGATCAGTAACGATCCGATCGTCTGTGGGTGGACAGCTTTAAGTTGTAACAACAGTTTTTCCTGTAGTGTAGTGAAATATTAAAGTGCAATGGCGGGGGTAGGCAGAGGCGACGGACAAGGACCGGCCGTTGGAAAACTGGAGTCGCAGATTTATTGCATCAAGTACACTTTGTTCTGCTTCAACGTTATACTATGGGTGTGTATTGGAAATTGGAGTTCTATCCAATACTATTTTGTTTACTTTGAATTAGCTTTTACGTATTTACTGTTCCACACTAGTTTTGTATTGAATGTGTCGGTATCGAAATTGGATATTGGATTTGTGTTTGGTTTTACACTGTGAAATATAGACGGTATGACTCACCGTTTATGTGTAGCGCAATTTCCTGTGAAATCGGATATATATGTACCTTATCACGTAGAATTTACACTTAAATGTATTGTTCTGGTTATTTAACATGTGGTTCATCAATAATATGTAGCTTTACATGTCTAATTCAATATTCATAACCATCGACTTCATCTTAGATACCTTATCATCTTGAGTCTGTTTTTTTAAGGTGTTCAGCGTTTGCTTCATCGTAATATTTAGTTTTACATATATAGTTCAAAGTTTATCATCATTAATATCACCTTAGATAGCTGATCACCTTGAATCCATTGTTTGAGTTGTTTAACGTGTGCTTCATGCACAATACTTAATTTTACACATATAGCTCAAAATTCATCATCATTCACCTCACTATAGATAACTAATCAAGCTAAATTCACACCAAAAAGTTTATTTTTTAATTTTTTTACACAAACTTCATTAACAATATGTAATTTTACGTTTGTGTAATAAATCCATCGTAGTATACAACTTATCACTTTGAATGCACACCAAAAGGCATTGTTTAAGTTTTTCTAAAACGTGCTTCATCACCTATATCTAGTTTTACATGTGTAATTTACAGTTTAACGTTATCTTCATCATCACAGATCTTAGCCTAGTCAAGCACCTGTATTTTACCAATATATGATCTCCATTCTGTTTGTTTTACATCAATTTTCTTCCTTTTCAACACCATGTATAAATTTTAGCTTATAACTTCTTCTCTTTCTATATCTTTTCAATGTGTATTTTGGAGCTCTTGGCTTCACCATCTTAATGATATGCTTATTAAAATCTAGATCTCTTGATATTTACAATGGATGTAGGTTAGTTATATATTATTTTAATTAGCGTTATCACCTATCCAATTATTAGATGTCTTTTTTAATTTACTAGTAAAAAACCTTCATAGCATTATTGTTTTTCTAATATACCCGGTTTGAATAATATCAGATGGTTTCAAAGTCGATATAGGATATAGGTAGAAACAATCTTTGTGTTTTATAAATATATCTTGTTGGTTAAAGGAATTGATACTATTATTTATTTGATATATGAGACAGCAATATATAAAACAGTGTAGGAGTTTTCATGACAATATGATATCCAATTAATAGAAATATTGACGAATAAAGAAATCAACGCTTATCTTCGTGATAACGCTTGCCCTGTTTTCCAAGTACAAACGAGTCACAGTATGAATCACTAGAAAATTAATGAAACAACAGAACAACGCTTACATTTACTTGACTACTTACAATAGATAGAATAAATGCCCATTTCTGATCTTCTCACTAATAGGAAAAAGGAGTTACAGAAGACGTACCAATGCTCCACTGTCAATTGGCCTAAAAATTAGTCCAGGGACATGCAGGTATCTTTAATACATTTTCCAAACCACATATCCTTTATCGAAAAGTACAATAATAAATTTTAAACCACTTACGCTGATAGATACAATAAAAAGAGTACTATATTGGGCCTGTTCTGGATTGGAAGTCATGACTCTTATAGAAAATTAACGTGTCTTACCATTGGGTCATCTCTTTAGGTGTACATCATTAGATATAATTCTTCTACAGGTATTTATGTGACGGAATTCCTCCCAAAGGCCAGGAGATATTTTGATGGACGAAATATAAATAGTTCTAGGTTGTATTCTCCATAAAAAAAGGTAAGCAGCAGCACATTAACGTTCCACTGCTGGGCACAGGTCTCCTCACTTATAGGAGAGAGGGTTGTAGAGCATAGACCCACCACGCTGCTCCACTGCGGATTGGCAGGCATAGTACACAAGTGCACTCTCTATTCCTTCACTCTCATAGTCCGATGTTACGGATATCCGACACTACCGAAGAGAAATCAGGTGCAGGACCGATGGCTTAACGTGTTTTACGAGGCACGGTGGTGGATCACACCGCCAACCTTCCAACTTCGGGCAAATATTGAGAAAATCTTAATAGAAAACTCGATATTGATTTTTGAATTAGCCTGACCAGGTACTCGAACCCAGGACCTCATGTCTGTAGTCAAACACGCTAACCACTAGATAAATGAGGTAGGTACTACAGACAACTGAACCATACTTCCACTGAATCAGAGACCATTTGAATGACAGTGCAATATTGGTTTAGGGTTTAGGCAACAAGTGTGTGCCACTACGAAAAAAATCACAATCTGGTACAATATGTAGCACCCATAAAAAGTTAAGCTCTTATAAGGTTACCACTGTATCATTACTTACAATTAATGACATGATGGACAAGTGCTAACCTGTCAACAATAAAAAAAATAAAGTTGACTTCACTCGTCATTTCGTAAGCCTCTAATGGATTGCGAACAGTGTTGTTCTCCCCACAAAGGTTTTCAGACAAAGTATAATGATGCACAGATGTGATTCTTTTTTGCTTGCAAAATAATGTAGAATTGTAAAAAGCCCTTGTGTCGACCTAATTCTTGAATTTTTTTTTCGTAATTATTCATATTTATAACTTTAGCTCACACTTCCTAAATCATTGTCACATTCTTTAAGTTCTGACTGTCATATCCATGTGTTACAGTATATACAAGGACTATAATGACCTTTGACTTTAAGCCCTCATATCCTTGTGGTTGTAAAATATTTAAGGACTGAAATGACCTTCAATATAGACTGTAATAACTTTCAAATTTTGACACTTACGTGTTTGTTGTTATAGAATATTTAAGAACTATAATAATCTTTAAGTTCTGAAGCATATGTCCTTGTAGTTACAGAATATTTATGAATTGTAATGACCTTTAAGTTATGACATTCATGTCCGTGTGATTACAGAATACATTAGGACTGTAATTACTTTCAAGTTTTAAGCCGTATGTCTGTATGGTTATAGAATATTTAAAGAATATAATGACCTTCAAGTTCTGACACTCATGTCCGTGTGGTCACAGAATACATTAGGATTGTAATTACTTTCAAGTTCTAAGGCGTATGTCCGTGTGGTTATAGAATATTTAAGGAATATAATGACCTTCAAGTTCTGACACTCATGTCCGTGTGATTACAGAATACATTAGGACTGTAATTACTTTCAAGTTTTAAGCCGTATGTCCGTATGGATATAGAATATATAATGACTATAATGACCTTCAAGTTCTGAAACTCATGTCCGTGTGATTACAGAATACATTAGGACTGTAATTACTTTCAAGTTTTAAGCCGTATGTCCGTATGGATATAGAATATATAATGACTATAATGACCTTCAAGTTCTGAAACTCATGTCCGTGTGATTACAGAATACATTAGGACTGTAATTACTTTCAAGTTTTAAGCCGTATGTCCGTATGGATATAGAATATATAATGACTATAATGACCTTCAAGTTCTGACACTCATGTCCGTGTGATTACAGAATACATTAGGACTGTAATTACTTTCAAGTTTTAAGCCGTATGTCCGTATGGATATAGAATATATAATGACTATAATGACCTTCAAGTTCTGACACTCATGTCCGTGTGATTACAGAATACATTAGGACTGTAATTACTTTCAAGTTTTAAGCCGTATGTCCGTATGGATATAGAATATATAATGACTATAATGACCTTCAAGTTCTGACACTCATGTCCGTGTGATTACAGAATACATTAGGACTGTAATTACTTTCAAGTTTTAAGCCGTATGTCCGTATGGATATAGAATATATAATGACTATAATGACCTTCAAGTTCTGACACTCATGTCCGTGTGATTACAGAATACATTAGGACTGTAATTACTTTCAAGTTTTAAGCCGTATGTCCGTATGGATATAGAATATATAATGACTATAATGACCTTCAAGTTCTGACACTCATGTCCGTGTGATTACAGAATACATTAGGACTGTAATTACTTTCAAGTTTTAAGCCGTATGTCCGTATGGATATAGAATATATAATGACTATAATGACCTTCAAGTTCTGACACTCATGTCCGTGTGATTACAGAATACATTAGGACTGTAATTACTTTCAAGTTTTAAGCCGTATGTCCGTATGGATATAGAATATATAATGACTATAATGACCTTCAAGTTCTGACACTCATGTCCGTGTGATTACAGAATACATTAGGACTGTAATTACTTTCAAGTTTTAAGCCGTATGTCCGTATGGATATAGAATATATAATGACTATAATGACCTTCAAGTTCTGACACTCATGTCCGTGTGATTACAGAATACATTAGGACTGTAATTACTTTCAAGTTTTAAGCCGTATGTCCGTATGGATATAGAATATATAATGACTATAATGACCTTCAAGTTCTGACACTCATGTCCGTGTGATTACAGAATACATTAGGACTGTAATTACTTTCAAGTTTTAAGCCGTATGTCCGTATGGATATAGAATATATAATGACTATAATGACCTTCAAGTTCTGACACTCATGTCCGTGTGATTACAGAATACATTAGGACTGTAATTACTTTCAAGTTTTAAGCCGTATGTCCGTATGGATATAGAATATATAATGACTATAATGACCTTCAAGTTCTGACACTCATGTCCGTGTGATTACAGAATACATTAGGACTGTAATTACTTTCAAGTTTTAAGCCGTATGTCCGTATGGATATAGAATATATAATGACTATAATGACCTTCAAGTTCTGACACTCATGTCCGTGTGATTACAGAATACATTAGCGCTGTAATTACTTTCAAGTTTTAAGGCGTATGTCCGTGTGGTTATAGAATATTTAAGGACTATAATGACCTACAACTTCTGACACTCACGTCCGTGTGATTACAGAATACATTAGAACAGTAATTACTTTCAAATTTTAAGCCGTATATCCGTGTGGATATAGAATATATAAGGACTATAATGGCCATTAGGTTCTGGCACTTGATTCTTCGCTCTGGTATTCTGTGTGATATTGCTCCAGTCGAGCAAGCATAATCAGTGACTTAATTTATAACATTATCACCACAGATATCATAAGATGATACCTTTGTTTTTACTTTTTGTTTTTCTGTACGCATTGAATCCCCACGGACAAGTAAATATAAAAATTCTATTAGAAAGTAACACCGACAGAAGACAAGAATTGTTAAATATTTTAAAAGTTTGAACAAGGTAGAAAACTTTGCCCGATAGTTGATGTACCGCAATTTGTCAGCTCTACAGCAGTAATATTTCGTGTCGGACATTTCTGGGGTAGCTAAAATACTCCACGTTCCTTGGAAAATATAACTATAAACTAGTTAAGTATTCCAACTTTTTTTTGGGGGTTATACCATTCTCTAATGTATTCATACAATAAGAGTTTCATTTATACTTTATATACCAATATTATTATTGTAAAAGGAATCTTGGAATATTTCGAAATTATAATTGAAAAAGGTTTTAAGTATAGGGATATTAAATATAAATATATTTCCTATCTTTTGGATGCTAGGAGTCTAACCTCATCTGTAGGATGGAATCATAATTGGAACTGCTTCATATCGGGTACAGACAAGAGTCAATTATCGATACTGAGTTTTCTATAAATAAATTCTTAGCATTTGTCCAGAAGTTGTGTAGTTAGCGGTGTGCTCCACCTCCACGCCTCAGAGAGTACGTGAAGCCGTCGATTCTGTACCTAATCTCTCTCCAGTCGTATCTGATTGCCCTTTCATCTCATTATGAGAGTAAATTTTGGGTCTATACTCAAAAAACCCTCTCTCTAATTATTAAGGAAACTTGTACCCACCAATGAAACATTAATGGACTGCTTACATTTACTTATATCTTTTGGTAAGAACAAAAGAATACTTACATATCGCTGCTTTGAAAAAGTGATGACAAAATCTATGTTTTTGTGTTAAAAACCCATATTTAAATAGGCTTACATGTCGCTGTGGCACCACAATATGTCAATTGGTTATATTAAACATTTTTCTCTATAATTCGAAAGGCAATCTTGCTAAATAAAACTTTTTGATGTGTCACCATACATAAATAGATAGCATCACGCCTCATTCTCAGAGGAGTTGGCAGAGACCACGTCCTTCCACTTGCCACGATCCTGGCATATCTCCTTCGCTTCTTTCATTCTCATTAAACTTTTCACATAAGTTCATCGGTTTAAAATGTCCTGGAATTGGTCCAGGAACGTTCGCTTTGGTCTTCCCCTTCTAACTTCCCCGTTCACTCTTGTCTCATTAGTTTCATTTCATTCATTCTCTCTACGTGCCCAAACCATCTAAGCATGCCTTTCTCAATTTTAGTCACTACATCTTCATTTATACCATAACGTTCTTTTTAAACACCTACAGTCTACTTATACCATCATTGACAGACATTCCCAGATATATAGATAAATTTTGCATCATATTACACTAAAAGATAAGTAAATGCAAGTCGTGGGCATCAGCTAGTTTCTTTTCTCTCTCATATATATCGAAAACTTTTAAAGTAAATTTTACATGCACCATATTTTTATATAGATTTTTAAGGTATCATATTCTTTCAGCCAACTTTCGGAGTGTTGGTGCCTACATTTATGTATGGTAGTGAAAGTTGGGTATGGCAGAAGAATCACATAAGTAAAATAAATGCGGTAAAGATGAGAGCATTGAGAAGTATGAGTGGATTGAAACTGAGTGACAGAGTAAGAAATAGTGTGATAAGAGAACGTTGTGGTATAAAAGAAGATGTAGTGACTAAAATTGAGAAAGGTGTGCTTAGATGGTTTGGGCATGTAGATAGTATGAGTAAAAGGAGACTGACAAAAAGGATTTATGAGTCAAGAGTGAATGCGAAAGTTGGAAGGGGAAGACCGAGGCGAACGTTCCTGGACCAAATCCAGGACATTTTAAATAACGGCCAGGTCAAGAGTACTCTAAACCGACGAACTTGTATGAAAGGTTTAATGAGAATGAAAGAAGTGAAGGAAATATGCAAGGATCGTGGCAAGTGGAAGGACGTTGTCCCTACCTACCCCTATGGAAATAAGGCGTGATGCTATGTATGTATGTATATTTTTTCAAGATTTATAAAATTTTTTAAGTAACCTAGTATTTCCAAAAAGATTGGGAGATACTCGTATATGAGTGATACTGTATGTACAAGATAGTATTTTATATAACTGGAGGCGGTTTTGGCTCATATTACTGTAAATATAACAAATAGATCGTATAATAAAACATTATAACTATAGAAACTTGTTAGACAAAAACAAAGCTATCATATTTTATAGCGACATTACCGGATATTTTATTTCTTTATGCTCTTAAGTTAGTAACACTATTGGATTTGATGAGGCTATTGAGTTATTAACTCTTCTCATAAAAACTATGTGCCTTTTTTATCCAGAACTACTTTTAGAGCAAAGGTTTAAATAAATTACTCCAATTTTATATAAAAAAAACTCCTATACAAGGTGTTAGTAGTGCGCTCCCGAAAACGAAGACAGATGATATTACTAATGATGATGGTGCGGAAAAAATCGATCCTGATTTAAAATAATGTTTTTAAAACGTTTTATTTACGCTCCATGGCGTAAGTGAGCATCAGTCTATTAATGTCCCAGTGCTGGGCACAGGCTTCCTCACTCATATGAGAGAGGGTTTTTAGAGCACTGACTCACCACGCTGCTCCACTGCGGATTGGCAGGCATAGTACACAAGTGTACACTCTGTTCCTTCACACTCATAGTCCGATGGCAATTCGACACGACAGGAGAGAGATCAGGCGCAAGACCGACGGCTTAACATGCTCTCCGAGGCACGGGGGTGGATCACACCGCCAACTTCCCAACTTCGGGCAAATATTGAGAAAATCTTAATAGAAAACTCAATGTCGATTTCGAATGGGCCCGACCCGGGCCTCGAACCCAGGACCTCATGTCTGTAGTCGAACATGCCAACCACTAGACGTGAACTAATGAGGCAGTTCGCGTTCGTTGACCCGAGCGTCAGCTGTTTGTGTTTCATGGGTGGATTTTTTAGTAAACAATTGTTTTCATGAAACTTTCGTTTCATTTAGCTGTATTAATACGACAAAGAGTTAATAATGCTAATAAAACTTTTTAAAAATACGAATTTACTTTAATCAGGATCGATTTTTTTCGACTATCTTCGTTTTCGGGAGCTGTCTACTAACACCTTGTTTATATTATGTAAAATTTACTTAGTAGTAAAAAAGAAATTAGGCTATAACCCTAAACAGCTTAGCTACCAATGAAAAATAAAATAAAATTGAAGTGATTGTAATCTCAATATACCTCTTAACGTATGTTTTTTTTAGAATAACATAAAAATCTACCAATTGTAAATATTCAAGTTAAAAACTCATTTTGATGAGACTATCACTGAAAGATACTTGTTGCTTTAATATTAAGTATTATCCTTTTTATAAGGAAGGTTAACTCATAATTTAAGTATAAAAACCTGAGCTCTTTTAAGTAATAAACAAACTAACTATACTTTTATTAACTTATATACAAAATATTTACATTATTTAACAAATAATTCATGGATTTACGATATGTTTGGGTGTAGTGTTATTTTATGAGTGTATAAACCTTGTTTAGGAATGAAATACAAGCTAGAAAGCTAAAATATTTATTTATTTATTTATTTATTAATGTACACAGGAACAGGAACGAACTATTTCTTCCAAAAACTCTTTTAAGTTAGAGAGTCTTGTATTAATTGAGATGTGGTGACTGTTTTTGTAATATGTAAAGTATAAAAATAGTTTTCATGGGTTATTCTTTAGAGATAAATAAATACCATTGTAGACTTTTTTGTCAGACTTTTTATCTTATACAATTCTGTAAAACATTAATTTGATCTATCTCGTAAAGTTTATCCAATATTTGCGATTTAAGCGCACAGAAATATGCTTGTTACATCACATTATAAATCTTTGATTTTTTCCAGCTTTTCTGTACTAAAATATGTATATATTATACATATAAACCTTCCTCTTGAATCACTCTATCTATTGCTTAAATCTGTATTGAAATTCGTTGGAAAGTTTTAAAGATCTAAGCTAACAGACAGCGAGCGCGACTACCTCTTATACAGTGTATTTTGTTAACTTTAGCTGGTTTTCATATAAACTTTAGCTACTTAAAAATATATCCGAAGCTCTTCTACATTAACAATAGCCGACATCATCGGACGAAGTCATTTATATTCCGACCGCATATAACATACACGATGTTTTGTACTTGGCAACCCAAAAACAGAGTTTTTGTGATGTTAAAAATTTATAGCCTCGTAAAAACTCACACCGCGTTCGTCTTTTTGTGTAAAGGCTTCTTTCTCAGTAACAACATAACATTACAATCGTGTCAATTCTAATAGGGCTCCTTATAACTAAGTTTCACTAAGTTTAGACTCCTCTGGCAGTTTTTTTGAAGTGACATCTTCTTTAGCATCGTTGTAATTTGAAAGGGGATTTAATGATAAAGCGACAGTAAAGAGAGACACAAAATTATAAGATTTAAAGTGGGATTTAGTCTAAGATGGAGATTGTTATAATTTAGCATAAGATATTAATTGCGAAAGTAAAACGTTGCATTTAATGGATAGTTTATGCTATTAAGCTAAGGAATGCTAAAATTACATCAAGTTATACGTCCTCTGTTATCACTAGTGGTGAGACGAGTAGGTTCTCCTTAGAGATGACACGGTTTCGAATCCCGGGTAGGCATCACTGTGTGAAGCCTTTCAATCTGCAGTAGAGCAACTTGGTGCTATTTCTTAGGAGTAAGGAGGCCTGTTTCCAGCATAGGGACTTTAATAGGCTGCTACTTCGCTTTACGTGTTATGCCTTTTTATAACAATATAAATTCAGTGGCTATATTACGGTTACTTTGTTATTCGAAAGTATTTTCTAATTAATTTAAAATTACTAAATTTAAAACCAAACTAGATAGAAATAATTTAAAATAATTTGTCATAAAAATAAAGATCAGATTGTTTAAGCTCATCACTGAAGATTTACATTAAAACTCAACACTAAAAAATGGTAAGGTAAGTAGTAGCCCATTAACGTCCCACTGTTGGGCATAGGCGTTTAAATAAAGAGAAGACCTGAAAGAACAGAAGCTTCTGAATAAAAGTGCAGTGTAATGGCATTTATAAGCAATAATTAAAAAACAGAGTTAATCCATAAACATTAACGTTAAATAAGCATAATCACAACTGCCTCATTGGTCTAGTTGTTAGCATGTTCGCCTACAGACATGAGGTCCTGGGTTCGAGTCCCGGGTCGGTCCAATTCAAAACTCGATACTGAGTTTTCTATTAAGATTTCTCAATATTTGTCCAAAGTTGGGAAGTTGGCAGTGTGATCTACCCCCGTGCTTCGGAAAGCACGTTAAGCCGTCGGTTGTGCGCCTGATCTCTCTCCGGTTGTGTCGGATTCCCATCACATCGGACTATGAGAGTGAAGGAATAGAGTTGTGTACTATGCCTGCCAATACGCAGTGGAGCACCGTGGAGGATCTGTGCTCTAAAAACCCTCGGAGTGAGGAGGCCTGTGCCCAGCAGTGGAATAGTAATGGGCTGCTACTTCTAAGCATAGTCACTAGACTCTAGACATAGATAAAATACGTACATTTTAAATAGATTAAGATCAAAGTATTACTCTAGAATTCTAGATCGTAATCTTATATTATAAAGCTACCAAAGATCAACATGAAACAAAGAAACATGTCGTCTTAAATAATCCACAAACAATGTTGCTCAAATAACACTAAATCTAGAAGTGAGGGACGTCTTGGCGCAGCTCCAAAAGTCAATTATCTTGAGGTAGACCTCGGTGGGTAGATCAATTATTACTGTCCTATACAAAAATAACTTTACCACATTTAGAAATATTATAACGTTATAATTATATTTTTAATTTTATCTATAAAACACCTAGAAAGCATTTTTCTTGTTAAGCTTTTTACAATAAGCCTATTAAGTTAATACATGTAAATAATATTCTAAGATATAAAGAGAATTATAATCTATATCTATTTAATATTTGGGATTCCTTATAAGCTTCGTAGAAATTGGGGCTGGAACAGGATGAACAGTTTACTCTCCACTTCTATCTAATATTGCTCATGGTAGTTCTTGAGTAGGTTTAGCCAATTTTTTCTATAAATTTTGCAGGTATTCAATTTGTTTTGGGAGCTTTATCTATCTAATTGATAATTCGATATCACAATCTTTCCTGCAGATTAGGAATACGATCACGTACATGTATAAATTAAAGTCCTCGAAGCCATTTACTGCGGCGTTGGAAAACGCCTTCAAGCTTTTGGACTGGAACGGATTCGGCATCAATATCAACGGCGAGCATCACTCACTTGCGGTTTGCCGATGACATCGTCGTAATGGCACAGACTCTGGAAGATCTCAATACAATGCTCGATGACCTCTGCAGAGTGTCTCAACAGGTGGGCCTTAAAATGAACATGGATAAGCCAAAAATCATGTCGAACATCCATGTTTCGCCCCACCCGGTCACCGTTGAGAACTCAGCACTCGAAGTTGTAGACGAATACATCTACCTGGGGCACACGATCCAATTAGGTAGGTCCAACTTCGAAAAAGAGATCAACCGCCGAATCCAACTCGGATTGGCAGCGTTCGGAAAACTACGGGACATTTTTTCATCCATAATTCCTCAGTGCCTGAAGACTTAAGTCTTAGAACAGTGCGTGTTGCCAGCGATTACATATGGTTTACAAGACATGGCCGCTGACTATGGAGCTCGTAAGCAGTCACTCAGCGGGCAATGGAGAGGGCTATGCTCGGGGTTTCCCTACGTGATCAAATCTGAAATGAGGAGATCCGTAGGAGAACTAAAGTCACCGACGTAGCCTACCGAATTGCAAAGCTGAAGTGGCAATGGGCAGGGCACGTAGTTCGCAGAACCGATGGACGTTGGGGCCCGAAGGTGCTAGAGTGGCGGCCTCGCACCGGAAAACGCAGCGTCGGCAGACCCCCCACCAGGTGGACCGATGATATCAGGCGGGTCGCTGGCAGCCGCTGGATACAAGCGGCGCAAGATCGGGCCCATTGGAATTCATTAAGAGAGACCTTTGTCCAGCAGTGGACGTCCATTGGTTGAGACGACGACGACGACGACATGTTTAAATAAATAGGTTAAATCATTTTAAATGTAAAATATCATTAGTGCAATTATTAGAATTCAAAATATTTATATTATAAATAGAAACATCCCACGGCTTTCTAAATCCTAGCTTAGTCTTTTAAATTGTCAACGTTTTAACTATTTTATGTATGTTACTGAAATCATTGGACGTGTCAGCATTATTTCTACCCGAGTTTGACATCATCAAACTACTATTTTCTTTTCGTAACATAACATTACGCACAGCGTATTCGTCACAGCTGTCGCTCGTGTCGACAACATATGAGAATATAAAAGAGCTTTACAATGTTCCAAAACGGGCCCTTTTCTCGCGATATAACCGCAACAACTAATGCTCTAGGGATATGAATATCTTATATAAAGGCTTTTATCTATCCCGCACAATTCCCCCGAACGAATCTACCGCAAATTTAAAACTTTTCGCAAACACTTAATGCCACCGCTGTCGATCGTGTTTGCTTAAGCTAATCGACTTTTACCCTGATATGAGGAACTTTGTTTTGATTTTGCACAACGTTTGCTATTTCCTCCAATTATAAAAGCGTAGATTCCTCGTTGGATTACGGGTTTAATGATACACCTGTTGCATCCTTATCTCCTTTAGCATATCTTTGTATAATGAGGCTGAACACCTTTCTTACACACATGATGGTGTAAAGAAACCAGTATTGCTACCTGTAGATATTCACCACCAAAAGCATCCCCACGAATTACCAAAGCAACCGATTTCTGAGTGCACGTTATCTGGTTATTTCCAACATTCATTAATGTTGCTGCTCTGGAAATTGCCTTAATTTCAAGGATCTCTCTAAGGAAGTTGCCTATTGCGAGAGACCACATAGATATACAGATGCTCTCCTATATATTAAATGCTACAGCTGTGGAAATTGTCTTAAACTGAAGGATCTCCATAAGGAAGTTGCTCAATTTGAGAGACTTGGATTTTCTGAAGGGAACTGTATTGTCATGAATATACATAGGTGCTCTTCTATATATTGTTGTATCAGATGAAGAAGAAGATATACTTGATGACCAGACATACTTTCGGAAATACACAAAAAGAACTGCGACGAGTTATGTCGTTGATTGACTTCCGGATCACTTTAGGATTTATTCGTCGTCGTCTTCACTTCAACCGATGGACGTCCACTGCTGGACATAGGTCTCACGTAATGACGTCCACAAGGTACGATCTTGCGCCGCCTAGCTACAGGCGATCCTCTTTATATCATCAGTCCACCTTGGGGGGGGGGTCTGCCTACACTGCGTCTTCCCGTGCGGGGAAGGCGCAGTGTAGTGCAGGCTGCCTCTTCAGGTTTGCTTTTCGTAGAACTATGTCGGCAACTGTGGTTCTACTACGGATCTCTTCATTACTGATTCGATCACGTAGAGAAACACCGAGCATAGCCCTCTCCATCGCACGCTTAGTGACCCTGAGCTTCCGCATGAGACCCTTGGTCAGCGACCACGTCTATGGTTTGCCGATGACGTAGTGATTATGGCAGAGATACTCGAAGATCTCAATAAAATGTTCGATGACCTCAACAGAGTTTCTCAACAGGTGGGCCTGAAAATGAACATGGATAAGACGAAAGTTATGTTGAATATCGATGTTCCGCTCCACCCAATCATCGTTGAGAACTCACCCCTCGAAATTGTTGACGAGTACACATACGTGGGTCATATAGTCCAGCTAGGTAGGTACAATTTTAAAAAGGAGGTCAATCGCCGAATCCAACTCGGTTTGGCAGCGTTCGGGAAACTACGCCAGATATTTTCGTCCGATATCCCTCAGTGCCTGAAGACAGTCTTCGAACAGTGCGTGTTGCCGGTGATGACATACGGTTCTAGGACCTTTTATTCATAAGAATTTTTGGTACGACCTCATTTTATATTTAAGTAATTTGGTTTTGCATGTCACTGAAATTTAAACACTCCAATAACGTTTTCTGCTACGTTGAACTTCCATATAGTTTCAAGAAAGTCTAGAGCCTTGGAGTCCAACATCAGTGAATTATATTTTAAAAGGCCTTCTCAGAAGTGACTCCACTATAAAGCAAAGATCAAAATTAAAAGTTGTCATTTTAATGAGAGTGCAACCATGGCATGGCTCCAAAAATCAATTATTGGAAGTGAGGACGACGGTGCAAGCAATTATATCATCTGTGCAGGGACACCTTAACGAGTGCTCAAATTTTGGACGATGCTTGAAGTACAGTATTTTTGGCGTCAACTCTCGACACTTCAGTTTATTACGCCTTCAAATTTATATTTTCTTCACTGTGGCAAATAACTAAAGTCTCTTTTTATGATCTCCGAAAAATTTTCAGAATAGTGAGATTCAAATATTTTCAACAAAACATATATTGATCAAATTTACACTAATTGCATAATGTACATCTAATGTTGAAATTTCAACGAAATATGAATATTATGAGCAAAGCTATTCAAAAGCTTTCTCTTGCGGAAGCTGTAGTAGACTATACTTTTTGCACGAATTACATTTAATATAAAATTGATATCAAACCCAAAAAGCACTTTCGTATCGTGAAATATTGTTTCTAATAAAGGACTTGGAAATTAATTTATAAATGACGTCTCTAAAATGTTTTTTGAGAGAAAATAGTAATGGCAATGTTTTAACTATTGAGTATTTTATGTATTTTAACAATATAGCGAGTTTTAGAATTATGTTTCTGTCGAAGAAATAAAATTTTAATGTCACCTCAGATAAGTAAATGTGTATTTACTTTTCGATAGATTTATATCTATATAACTTTATCTATTATATCACAGATACGAGTATATTCATATGACTAACTCAGATACGTTTTCCTTTGGCTCAATGGGATATTATATATGCTGCCTGCTACTTCAAGCCTCCACACAATCAGTCTCATGGTTTCGGAGAATTTTTTCAACCAATTAATGCAACAATCATGTAAACTCATGAGAGAAAACATAAAATAAATTGGTTTATCGTCACAGGCATCGTTTAAGAATTTATGTGCATGGTTATATAAAATTCAAACCGATACTATAATTACATTTATTTTTTTACCTATTCGTATAAATAGTTCAAATAAATAAACCGTCACAATAATTGGATGTCCTTTAAATTCTATTCATAAACAAGCACCACATTATTAATGCTAACATTCTATATTGACGTATGCAATCAAATTATTTCAACGCACAATATAACATTTGCTTTTAATAACTAAGGCCTTGGGACAGAGGAATTATTTAAATTAATTTGATTTGATTTGATTTGAAAACTTGTAATCATATGTGTTGCATAGTATAAAAGGAAATGGCTTCCGCTGTCTTTGCGCTTAGATCTTCTAAACTACCTAACGGATTTTAATGGAGCTTTTACCACTGGATTTCTTTTTTTGGACGCTAGGAAATGCATTTACGCACCCTGACTGTGGAATCTTCTTCAAAGCTCTTCGAACAGTGCGTGTTGCCAGTGATGACCTATGGCTCCGAAACGTGGTCGCTGACTATGGGCCTCATACGAAAGCTCAAAGTCGCTCAGCGTGCGATGGAGAGGGCTATGCTCGGAATTTCTCTACGTGATCAAATCAGAAATGAGGAGATCCGTAGCAGAACCAAAGTCACCGACATAGCCCTACGAATCGCGAACCTGAAGTGGCAATGGGCGGGGCACATAGTCCGACGGACCGATGGACGTTGGGGCCCGAAGGTGCTGGAGTGGCGACCCCGCACCGGGCGGCGCAGTGTAGGGAGACCCCCCACAAGGTGGACCGACGACATAAAGAGGGTCGCCGGTAGCCGCTGGAGCCAGGCGGCGCAAGATCGGGCCTTGTGGACATCATTACGTGAGACCTATGTCCAGCAGTGGACGTCCATCGGTTGAAGCGACGACGACGACGACGACTGTGGGATCGGGAGTGTGGGACTCTGCGAGGGAGAAGAACTCGCAATACCCACTAAAACCTAGCGGGACTGTCGTCAACCATGAGTGAGGCATTCCTCTCTGACCTCGGTTGTAGTCGGCTCACAGATATTCTACAGGGGGAGGAGTTTCATGAACCTCCGCCTCCTGTTTCCTACTCCCCTTCGTCTGGGCCGTAGTGTCTCAGCGGCATTCACAATCTTGCTTTGTCGTGCCTCCTTAAGCGAAATGACAGTCTCGCAAAAGGAGGCAACCGCTCTCCAGGCCTGCTCACTGATGAGCATTACATCTATAATATTAGCCAGTGAGAGGTCTGTGCCGATCCTCGACGTCATAATGAGTCGCTGAGAACCCCAAACGGGACATTTTGCCACTGTTTGGTAAGCTGTATCTAAAGAGGCACCACACTCGTAACACCTGGCCGACGGCTCACAGCCAACAGTTTGATACAGGTTTTACCAATGGATAGAGTAATCCAAGATAAAAGTTTATTTGTATAATACAAACATATTTTAGTACAGAACAGTCAAGAAATTCAAACATTTGCAACGCGATGAAACAAACATATCTTTGTGCACTTCAAACGCAAACACTGGTAAACCTTACGAGATAGATCAAATTAATGTTCTACGTATTCATCTATCTTAAAAAGATAAATAAAAAAATCCGCAATGGTATGTATTTATCTCTAAAGGATAATCCACAACAACCATTTTTATCTTTTACATATTACAAAAAGATATGTGTTATTAACAAAGCTATTTTATACAAGACAGTATTATTGCTTATACAATTAAATACATTACATACATTGTATATTTCATGCCGATGAAAACTGCCTTTAATAGCATTTTATTTAAATGGATATCTAAGATGATATTAAAGATTTCGTATGTCGTCCCAAATTTAAGTGCAACGGTCCCTAAATTAAGTGATATAAAACAAAAAAGACGTTAGTTTTTGCGTTGTTTTCTATATAAACAGTAACAACAGTACGCCGTCTATATTTCATGTCTAATAGTTGTTTAATTTTACTAATTAACCGACCTTAATAACGCTGTATCGGGCAAGTTGTGTAGAGTAAGACGATTTACTGCTGACGCCACGTGCCACTAATGTTTGCTTTAGATAGCACTAAGGACGCGTTCACAATAAACACACTAGATCACAGTTTTAACCTATTTAAATAATAAGGTTATTTTCATAGCATTGTGTCTTCCAACATACTGCAGCAGTGTTATACTCACATATATTAATATTGCAAAACAGAGCAATATATCAATTAGGATCTCGCGTTTGATGAATAACATTTTATATATCCGTAATAATATTTATTTAAACAGCAAAAATAACGAAACGCTGAGCGAGCGATCCGTCCTCATCTGGAGAATTGAATAATTAGGCGGCATGGATCTCTCTTCTATCTTCTGGTGCAGGTGCTGACCGGGCATGGTTGCTCTGGTAAGTATCTGCACCAGATTGGTCGTGAGGAAACGCCCGTCTGTCGTGAGTGTGGTGCCAATGTAGATAAGGTACACACTGGGAGAGTGTTTGGCGAGGGCGCCCCTGACACTTGTGTCTTAACCCTTGTGTCGCTGGTCGGAGGAGACCTCGATATAAGCTCACCAGTGAGTTTGGATGGAAGGCGGTTGCCTTCTTTTGCGAAATCATCATCTCGCTAAAGGAGGTTAATGAGAGTCAAAAGGAGGATGCGGCTGATGTCCTGCCTATCCGTCAATAGATGGCCACAGGCGCAAGCATGCGCTCCACTATTCCCCTCACTAAATTATAGACTGACATAGTCGGCATCATCCGGTTGTACTAGAGTGGTATGCGAAATGGAACCCACAGGGGATCTCATCCAAGGATGACAATGGATTCGCTGAGTTTTAGTGGGTATTCTAGTTACTAAACGAGTACCACACTTCTGATTGGAACAATTTCCTCTTTTTCCGGGGTACATAAAAGCATTTTCCAGCGAAAAGAAAAACGTATTAAGGTGCGAACTGAAAAGCAGCTCTGAGCTGTGTTCTAGTCCTCTTCGCAGAAGTGTTTAATATATTTTGTAACCAATTTTTGTCCTATTTAAATTCAATATATATTTATTCAAGTAGGCCTTTACAGCACTTTTGAATGGTCAAATATAGTTATTTTCTCACACACTAATTCTAATGTACAACTGATAAAGTATTATATTAACACTTTATGAAATTGTGGTTAACACTTCTATTGAGTTCCTTACTAATTCCAACACAACTTTGCTTCATTTTTTTAAATGTATTACAGCATAATCACGCATGTTGAATATTATATAGTTTAAAAAAGTCGGAAGTACTTCTATGCCATTGTAAACGAAGCTTTACGAGAGGGGTAACTTTACAAAATTACCAACCCAAGGCCATAAGTCGTCTGTCCATCTAAAATTATGTGGAGCATCTGCCTTTTTATACAACTTTCTTGAGCTTAATTTTCCTACAGAGGAGCTGCTAAAGTTTTACTATAGTTCAATTTTCTTATAATATATTACAAGGTTTTACAATTGAATTTATAGGTTCATTGTTAACTTGCAAAACTTTGATATATGAAAAATTACATTTAAGTTTAAGTTCCTTTTTTACTTTCCTTTCGTTCCTAACCGGTCCTTTAGCTAATTTTAGCTAATTTAAGTAGATTCAACCTCTTATACACCTCCATCTTTGGGGAGTCTCACAATATTAAAGTTTTTAGATCGGTTCCGTCTTTCCCTTCCTTTTTGCACTTTTTTTTGTCCAGGAACATACGATGTCAACTTGTGTCTTTTCATATGCCACTCATGAGATATTTGTAGATTTATTCAAATTAATGATAGTCCTCTAAAGAAAGTTACGTCTACAGTGTTCTTGGGAATAACCTTAGACTCGAGGCTTCAGTGGGGTGCCCATATTAAGACCCTAGCGAGTAAACTTAGTTTCGCTGCATTCACTGTTAGAAAAGTTAACAATACACTGATGTTGAAACATCCAAAATGTTCTATTTTGCTTATTTTCATCATTATGGCTTACGGCATACTGTTATGGGGAAGGCCGGACGTTGAAACTATATTTATTTTACAAAAAAGGGCAATACGTGCCATATATCAATTAGCATCTCGCGTTTCCTTAAGAGAAAAATGAAATGAAATATCAATTCTCACAGTACCGTCGCAATATATATTAAATAATATCTTATATATTCGTGATAATAGATACTTATACAGTATACTGCCTCATTGGTCTAGTGGGTAGCATGTTCGACTACAGACATGAGGTCCTGGGTTCGAGTCCCGGGTCGGGCCAATACAAAAACCAATATTGAGTTTTCTAATAAGATTTTCTCAATATTTGCCCGAAGTTGGGAAGTTGGCGGTGAGATCCACCCCCGTGCCTCGGAGAGCACGTTAAGCCTGATCTTTCTCCAATCGTGTCGGATTCCCGTCACATCGGACTATGAGAGTGAAGGAATAGAGAGTACACTTGTTGTGTACTATGGCTGCCAATCCACAGTGGAGCAGCGTGGTGGGTCTATGCTCTAAAAACCCTCGTTCCTTGGAGTGAGGAGGCCTGTGCCTAGCAGTGGGACGTTAATGGGTTAATGGGTTCAAGAAATAAAAACAAACTTGTAGTTCCTTATTTTAAAGTGAAGAAGGTTGAGAAATCATTTGTCAGGTTGAGCATACGCATTTTTAATAATATGAAATGTTTGGACTTGATTTCAGTTACTCACAGATGAAAAATATTACTTATTGTAACATTCACAACTGATTCTACAAGAGTAACCGTTGAATTTCTTGTCGGTTTCTTCTCAGCGGATTCAACTTTCCCAACCGGTGGTAGATGTATACCAATGGACAGATTACTGACGATTCAAAAGTGGTTTTTGAGCCTAATTGAATAAAGAATATTTTAATTTTGGTTTTGATTTCCTGCTTAAAAGAAAAACATTTCATTGTTAACACATCAACTTATATTGTATGAGAGGAATTACTGTCTTACTCTATTTGTAAATTTTTTTTTTTAAAGGTAGCCTTTACAAGACAGAAACTAAAACATTGACAAGATAAACAACTGAAGATTTACAATAATTTTGTATTCGCTTTTAGTTTTATTTATTCTTTATATTTCTTTTTTAATTATGTAGATTATGCTTATAATATTACTTATATTGGGAAGATACTGACCAAGTCATTACAAAAATAATATATTTTCTACAATTAAACTCGCCTACGTCGTATGCCTAACTGCCTCATTGGTCTAGTGGTTAGCATGTTCGACTATAGACATGAGGTCCTGGGTTCGAGTCCCGGGTCGGGCTAATTCTAAATCGATATTAAGTTTTCTATTAAGAATTTCTCAATATTCGGGCAAATATGTTGGGAAGTTGGCGGTGTGTTTCACCCCCGTGCCTTAGAGAGCACGTTAAGCTGTCGGTCCTGCGCCTGATCTCTTTCCGGTCGTATCGGATTCCCGTCACATCGGACTATGAGAGTGAAGGAATAGAGAGTGCACTTTTGTACTACATGCCTGCCAATCCGCAGTGGAGCAGCGTGGTGGCTCTATGCTCTAAAAACCCTCGCTCCTCGGAGTGGGGAGCCCTGTGCCCAGCAGTAGGACGTTAATGGGCTGCTACTTCCTTTTTTTTACGTCGTATTACATACAGTCCACATTGCTGTACTTGTGAACTCACTCAAAAGTGTAATTAAAACTTACTCTGATATTCATATCAATAACGAAACATTATTACGTAAATATATTATTCAAGAAAGTTTATCTTTTCAGTTATTTGGTGCATCCGTATTCGCGTTGTGTTTATGGATATGCATCGAGCCTGGCTTTAACGA
Source organism: Elymnias hypermnestra (assembly GCA_015832385.1). NCBI lineage: Eukaryota > Metazoa > Arthropoda > Insecta > Lepidoptera > Nymphalidae > Elymnias > Elymnias hypermnestra. The sequence goes on along the minus strand of JACTOM010000935.1, from coordinate 2,046,943 downwards.
GTGGATGAGCATCCTGCAGCTGCAGAACTACTTCATCGGTATCTATATCATTCTCATCGCCTCACTGGGCATTATGGTCGTGGCATTCCTCGGATGTGGATCAGCGCTCATGGAAAACATTCAGCTTTTATATGCGGTTTGTATTTATTTTCTGAGAAAAGAAATTAGACTAATTTTACTAATATTAAACAGTTGCGCTGAGTATTGCAACAAACAGATAGCAAATAGATACAGTAGCATTACGTTTATGGTTACCAATTTAATCCATCCACTTACCACGATTTTTGCATATCTCCTTTGCTTCTTTCATTCTCATTAAACCTTTCATACAAGTTTGTCGGTTTAGAGTACTCTTGACATGGCCTTTATTTGAAATTTCCTGGATTTGGTCCACGTTCGCCCTTCCCCAACTTTTCCATTCGCTTTTGACTCCTACATCCTTTTTGTCAGTCTCCATTCATTTATTCTCTCTACGTGTCCAAACCATCTAAGCATACCTTTCTCAATTTTAGTCACTACGTCTTCTTTTATTTTTTTTAACGCTGGAATATCCTCGTGGATACCTGGAATACTCGGGAGGATGTTCCAGGGTATGCCGGACTCATACTGGCTAAAACCCAGCGGTGCTCCTACATCACTCGGAAACGGGGTCACGAGAACGCGACTGACAGACATTCGCAACCCCCCCGATGTGCCGGTTTAGGCCCAACTCGGTCAATGACCAAAACTTACTCCGAAGGTGGATTTCCTGGAGCACCTGGCAAGCAACCAACTACCCCACAGGACCTCTTTTTGTTTGGCAATGAACCCTGTTTCTGTTACCCAAAGATCACCACTAAAGAGGGAGACGGCGATCGTGGGCTTCTCGCCTCCTTCCCGGCCTTCTCCTGCAAACGGTCGAAGTGGTCAAGTTCGCCTCCCTCAATCGTTTCGCCATCTCCTATCGCGTCATGACATCCCCGGAGAAGGAGAGCGTAGCACATCATGCTCTCTCGCTGCTTACCATCATTCTAATGACGGTGGGGAGCGAGAGATCCGCACCAATAACCGCCACGAGCGCGGCACGCTAAACAGTCCAGGCTGGGCACGCCTCAAGCGTATGTTGGGCCATGTCAACGGCGCAACCACACTCGTAGCACTCCACGGTAGGCTCACACCTACCCAGTCCATATAGGTACTTGCCAAAGCAACCGTGGCACAACAGAACCTGCGCGAGGTTGAAGTTCACTGCGCCATGTGCTCTGTTTAACCATCGTCTTCTTTTATACCACAACGTTCTCTTATCACACTATTTCTTACTCTATCACTCAGTTTTAATCCACTCATACTTCTCAACGCTCTCATCTTTACCGCATTTATTTTACTATTATGCTTCTTCTACCATACCCAAATTTTACCAAGTGTTGACACCTAAACTCCTCCATGCACAGCTAGTCTGGCTCTTTGTGTTACCATTAATTTTTGAGTTAACATTAATCGATAATAATAAAATTTATTAAATATACATTTAAATCTTCCATTAAAATGTATTATGACTAACATAACGGTTTACGATTTTCGGTTTTTATATTATTAGAAATTTGTTGTAGAAAATAATTTTCTTATCGTAATTTTATATCTTGGAAAATCCAAGTGAGTATGATTTTAGCGGATATATTAAGAACTTGTTGTATATAAATTTAACATCTTCATTATATTATTATACAGTGTATATAACTATTATAACCATAATACACACTACATGAGAAAATAAAGACATGAGGTCCAGGGTTCGAGTCCCGGGTCGGGCCCATTCGAAATCGATATTAAGTTTTCTCAATATTTACCCGAAGTTGGGAAGTTGGCAGTGTGATCTACCCCCGTGCCTCGGAGAGCACGTTAAGCCGTCGTTCCTGCGCCTGATCTCTCTCAGGTCGTATCGGATTTCCATCATAGAGTGCACTAGTGTACTATACCTGGCAATCCGCAGTAGAGCAACGTGGTGGATCTATGCTCTAAAAATCCTCGTTCTTCGGAGTGAGGAGGCCTGTGCTCAGCAGTGGGATGTTAATTGGCTGCTACTTACTTACTAAATATATTTATTGTTATTTTACAGTATATAGCGACTCAAATCGCGTCTTTTGTGATGGGTTTAGTTGGTGCTTGCGTCGTCCTGGACTTCTCAACTTATGACTCCAGTATCCAGCCGCTTATCAAAGACGTTATTCTTAGGCTGATGAATAACCCTCAGCATGAGGGTAGCCGGGAGATACTTCGAATGGTCCAAGAAGGGGTAAGTAAATTAACATGTAGTTGTTATTTTCTTAAATTCTTGACAACCTCTCTGGTTTTGCTTTCATTATTTTTTCCTCTTATATGTATTTGACTGTGATCTGTCCTGATGATAGCAATGTACAATCAAAGGCAACAGGGAGGCAATTTAATAAGAGGTAATGTAATGTGTGTTTTTTATTTCCCCCGTAATTCGTTAATGTGTCGATTGCCCCGCGTTCTACGCTAAAGCGGCTCTTGAGAGTTAAATGACCAAAAAACTTAACGATCTTTGACACGACACACCTACCGTTAGTAACGGTTAATTTGAAACTGATTTATTTTTTCTTTTGACTGGTGGTATCTCTACGATATAGATAATACACATTATGATTTAAAAAATAGGAATGGTTATAAATATTTCTGAAGATAGTCCGAGTTGAGATAGAACTATTGCCCGTCCATGTTAACTAATGGTTGACGTAAAGCAAGTAGTCGCAGTTAATATTTACTTCCCCACATTATAACGTAGTTTCTATCATCAGAGGTCCCATGCTCAAGTTCTGGTACGGAAAAGTTCAATTTGTATATAAATTTGAACTGGCAGCGACTTCGGTCACGACCAGTTCCTATGGTACCAACCAAGACACGAAAGAGGTTTTAAGATTTTCGCAATTATGTCCCTTTGAAGTATCTAAAAACCATTTACCAGATCATACGTCACTTTAAAGCACGCCTCAAAGAGTCCTTTTTAACTGAAAACTGCTGTGAATAACACGTTTATATCTTTTCCTTTCCTTTATATTGTATATTTTTGAAATTAATGTCTTTTGTGTATATATTTTAAATATGTATCTATAGATATATTGATATTTATGTACATATATAATACATATATATATATATATATATATGTCGGAGAATAAGAGACAACGGAGAAGCATAAAGCACAGGGGCGCAGGGTTCTCCGCCGACATCGTTGTTAATTGGATCCAATGTTTCATTTCTTATTCTGTCGGCGTTCGTGGGTAATGTTGGTGCAATCAAACACTTTATTAAATAACTTGGATTATAATGTACAATCACTTAATATTCCCGATATCAATTTACACAAACTCATTAACACTAATAGCTAGGAACGCGACAGTTTCAATAGTCGACCACTCCGGCCCACCGCCACTCGAGAACTGACTGCCACTTATTGACTCTGCCCCCACGCCGATATAAAGATGGCGCCAGCGTTCCACAGACTATTACACACGGACCAGAGATCCACAGACTCTTGCACTCCGACATCACATAATGTTCTCGATATCAATTTACACAAACTCATTAATAATAATAGCTAGGAACGCGACAGTTTTAAAAGTCCACCGCTCTGGCGGACCGTCACCCGAGAACTGGAGAGACGCTCACCTGATTGTCACTATTGACTCTGCTCCACGCCGATAGATAGATAGCGCCAGGGTTCCACAGACTATTGCACTCCGATCTATATTAGTTTATATATCTTTTTATTTTTGTCTTTTTATTTTTGAGAGTACAGGAACAGAGAGTGTACGTGCGTAACACAGCGCATCAATATCTTTTATACAAATGGCTAATCTCTGCATAAAATATTCATAGATAAAACATTCATTTAATTATTCGTTGTTTTCAGATCGGATGCTGTGGTGCTGATGGGCCAATGGACTTCCTCAACCTAAATAAGCCTTTACCATCAGAATGTCGTGATTCGGTCACAGGGAATGCTCACTTCCACGGCTGTGTGGATGAACTTACCTGGTATTTGGAAGCGAAGACTGGATGGTTAGCAGGAATTGTACTTGCTTCCTGTATGGTTTGTGTACGTATTTATTCACTATAACTACCTCATTGGTCTAGTAGATAGCATATTCGGCCGCAGTCATGAGGTCCTGGTTTCGTCATATCGGCTTGCCAACCCGCATTGGAGCAGCTTGGTGGATCTATACTCTAATAACCCTCCCTCGTATGAAAGAAGAAGCCAGCAGTGGAACACCAATACCTAATTTTTTTTTTAATAAGAAAGATATAGATAAAAATATATCTATTTGTACATATAAAAATCTCGTGTTTGATGGAATATTCTGTATTGTGTAAATCTGACAGCCTCTCTGGCATAGTGGTGCGAATAATCGCTTTTCTAAAGGTCCCTGGCTTGATTTCCATATTTAGGAAGTTGCATTTTCTAATGTGTATAAGTCTGCGCTGGTGGGAGGCTTCGGCTATGGCTAGTAACCATGTTACCAGGAAATATGTACTGCCAGGAAAGGATTTGTGTTCCGGTACGATGCTGTGTAGAAACCATAAGATGTAAATTGCCTGTTAACAGATTAGCACTCTTCTAGCTTAGACTGTATCATCATTTACCATCAGATGTGATCACAACCAAGTGCTTACCAATTAGCAATAAAGAAATACATATTCCTTTTTCGACGAAGAACTTAAAACCATCGGGAATAACTAGTATATAAATACCACGTGGACATTGTTATTATTTGCAATATTTTCTTTAGGTGGTGAATGCTGTTATGTCACTAGTGCTCATCCAAGCAGTCAAGAAAGAAGAGGAAGAATCAGACACATACAAAAACTAAACAACCTTATCATTAAGATTATCTTTAGACGTTTATTATATAATTTTGTAATTTTCTTTTTCCATTATAATTACGATAGTTGATAGAAACACTTTTAAATATACTATAATATTATTTGTGATGTCTAAAACTGAATATGCATTTAGATAGATAACCTTTATTATAGATTTTACCAACAATAATAAAAGAATTGTGATCCCTTGCGATACTGTGTCGAAATAGTAAGAGGTAAATTACCTCTGACTGGTGTAGCCAGATGCCACTTAAAGCTGTTACATCACTTACCATCAGATGAGGTCACAGTCAACCGCTAACAACGTTAACATAAAATACACTCAAACACTTTAATTATTTAGTAAGTATGTAAGTAGCAGCCCTTTTAACGTCCCACTGCTGGGCACAGGCCTCCTCACTCCGAGGAGCGAGGGTTTTTAGAGCATAGACCCACCACGCTGCTCCACTGCGGATTGGCAGGAATACGGTACACGAGTGTACTCTGTATTTCTTCACTCTGATAGTCCGATGTGACGGGAATCCGACACGACCGGAGAGAGAACAGGCGCATTAATTTACTCAGATTATAATGTCCAATCGCATAATATTCCCGATGACAATTTACATAAATACAAACAATAATAGCTAGGAACGCCACCGTTTCAATAGTCGACCACACCGGCGGGCGGTCACTCCAAAATTAGAGAGACGCGCGCCAGATTGTCAATATTGAATCTGTCCCACGCCGATAGATAGATGGCACCAGCGTTTCATAGACTACTGCACTCCGACATATAAATGACATGCATTTAGATAGATAGACCTTTATTATAGATTTTACCAGCAATAATAAAAGAATTGTGATCCCTAACGACTGTGTCTAAATAGTAAGTGGTAAATTACCTCTGACTGGTGTAGCCAGATGCTACTTAAAGCTGTTACATCACTTACCATCAGATGAGGTCACAGTCAACCGCTAACAACGTTAACATAAAATATATCCATTAATATAGCTGTACTGTGAAGAAATTTTTAAATCTCTTACGTGAACAATAGATGTGATGTATAATTTTTCTTAAAATAAATTTACTTATTGACATAATTGCGTGGTGGGTCTATGCTCTAATAACCCTCTCTCATATGAGTGAGCAGGCCTGTGCCCAGCAGTGGGACGTTAATGGGCTGCTTCTTACCTTATTGACATAATATTTGACAAAACTTTATTAAGATTGTGTATTGTTGTAACGAAAATTCAAGACATCTGTTAACATAACCGATTTTTACTCAGTCAACCTATAAATATTATTATAGGTTGACTGAGTTTACTTAATATTGCATTAGAATCTATAAGAACAAAAGTTTTTTACCACCGTATAATAAGTAAAAAATTGTGTGTGTCAGTTTTTTTTATAATAAAGCTAGAGCATATTAAAAAAAACAGCTATTTTTTTCATTAAAAAGCAAAAATATGCACACGTTACACCGTTCTTTCTGAAAATTCCCCTTCAGAGTGTTATTTAAGCAAATTTAAAGATTTTTTTCGTTTTGCCGGATTTATTCAGACTTAGAAAATAGGATAGGTTTCATTTTTTATTGCTGACAGGTTAGTAGTTGACTCTAATCTCACCTGATGATAAGTGATGCTACAGCCAGGTACAATAAGATGAAAGCGCGGTAATCTAAAAAGTTAACTCAACTCTAATACTTCCTATACAATATCGTAAGGTAACGTTGCTTACGGAAGTAGCAGCCCATTAAAGTCTGACTGCTAGACACAGGTCTCCTTACTCAAAGAAGAGAGGGTTTTTAGAGCCTGGACCAACTACGCTGCTTCATTGCAGTTTAACAGAATTAGTACACAAGTGCACTCTTCCTACACTCATAGTGGCATGAGACTTAAATCAAGTGCACTCTGTATTCCTTCGCTCTTATAATGGGATGTAACGGCAATCAGACACGATCAGAGAGAGATAAGGTGCAGGACCGATAGCTTAACGTACTCTCCAAGGCACGAGGGTCGAGTACACCGCCTGCTGCACAACAGAGGACAAATACTGAGAACTTCATGATCTCATGTCTGTAGCCGAACACGCTGACCACTAGACCAATGAGGCAGTCCAACTTTGCTAGTAGGGTGGTAACAGGCCATATACTAACACTTGAATAATAAAATCAAAAACCTGACTTATTCGAGACATGAAATTAGTATAGAATTTGCGATGCCCTAAAATTACGAAACGATTTTCTAATGTACGTAAACGACCAGTGAATACAAAGTTTCGGTGAACTACTTCACTTGGTGTAATGAATATGGTCAGCAACTATTTCAATAACAGGGCGTTTTCAAAATTAAATGAGAAATTCCAGTCTGAATACCGTTCTGTGTGTATTTGTTGTGGTAATTTGCGATTCTAAAGACCATTTTGGTTTTTCATAGTGTTATCACTTAATAATTATACATAGATAATGAAATTGTCAAGTAAACCCTCCAATATTACATACAAATATATACTTATAATTAACGACTTAATTTATTTGGTAAGTTAAGTAATACTATTTTCCGGTTCTTAAAAAATTATATCACTCTTACCGTGCCTCAAATCGAATATATTTCGCTCACTTGCATTACCATCAATTATAGCGCATTGTTAAACTCCCCACTAGAAAAATAATAACACCACCAATCACAGTCGACGTTAAAAGAACAACTTCAAACGGAAATTGTAATAACCTTAGGATATCAGAAATATAACCATCTCTTTCTTTTTAAATTCGCTTCTCGGTAACTGTCGTAACTAAATATGCGTAGAGATATAGAAAACAAATCAAATACAAAGTGACCGTTAGTAACGGTGCGTGTGTCGCGCCGAAGGTCGTTAAGCTTTTTTATGGTATTTTATAGACTGTGAGTGTTTAGTTAGTAATTATTTGTGTTTTTAATTATATAAGTGATGTGAACAGCAATAAAAACCCTTGACACCTTTGAGAAGTTTTATTTTTTCAGATATGAGCCTATAAATACAAGATGGGCTTTTTTCACTATCTATAAGTTTAGCGCAACATAATGCTACACCAGAGTCATAATTTAATTAACAAAAGATAATATTGTATAGTTTAACTAATAGCAAACATAAAAGTCATAACATAGAGTAATCTTACATGAAAATTTAAATCCCCAGAGCCTCTTTAGCATCATTGTACCCGCGGGTCAATCGACGTAAAAACGTCTATTCGGGGAAGGGCAGGCGACAGTTATTTCCGTAAAAAAGTGCGGGCAAATTACGGGGGCCAATAAAAAAACGCGGTCAGACCATCTAAGGGATAGTTAAACTTGCAAACAAAATCGTAAGTAGCATGCGGCAAGCAGGCAAGAAGCAGTCATTTAAACTTTCCGTTCCCGCAGAAGTTTCTAAAACAAAGTATTGTTAATTTGGGATACAAACACCGGTATAAACGAATTTTCCATTGGGTTAATTGGAAATATATAGTATATACAATGTGTAAAACAATAAAGTAACGGAAACTGAAACTCAAAGCTTCGCGTAATGCATCCCCAGTTGTGTATGGCGAAGTAGTTTGTTCTATTACAACTAAAAGCTCACAATGCAACTACAAGGATATAAATTCATGTTAAGCTTTTCGAGTGGAATTGAACAACAAATTTGGATATCCATTTATCAGGTTACAAAGTTTCCAATAGATATATTAACAGGTTACAAGATGAGTTAGCTAAAGTTAACGAATAGGTATTCTTGTCGGCACTTTCACTAACTTTTAAAATGTAAAAAAGTAGTTATATTGGCATAACTACAGTAGTTGAATATATGGTATTGCAGACTTTTTTGTAGATATTAATACGTTCTATAATAGTGTAGAACATTTGTTTATTCTATCTTCAATAGTTTAAGTTCAATAGATAATAGATTGTTTGTTTCACATCATAGGGTTACATTAACGCATTTTTCTTAGGGATCCCTATTTTTTTAAAGAAAGTAATATGGTCTATTTCGCTCAGTGAAAATGCGGTTTTCTAATGGTAAATTTTTTTTTTCATCGGTTCAGTAGTTTTTGTGTGAAAACGTAATAAACATACATATATAGAAACACACAACAGTTTCCTCTTTATAATATTAGTTTAGATATATTTATGTCGGAGAATAAAAGAAAAGGAGCATAAAGTATAGGGGCGTAGGGTTCTCCGCCAATATCATCGTTAGTGGCATCCATAATTCAATCTCCATACTGTGGGCTTTGGTGGGTAATTTTGGTGCAATCAAACACTTTAACACTTTATTAGTAAGTAAGTAGCAGCCCTTTTAACGTCCCACTGCTGGGCACAGGCCTCCTCACTCCGAGGAGCGAGGGTTTTTAGAGCATAGACCCACCACGCTGCTCCACTGCGTATTGGCAGGCATACAGTACACGAGTGTCCTCTCTATTTCTTCACTCTGATTGTCCGATGTGACGGGAATCCGACACGACCGGAGAGAGATCAGGCGCATTAATTTACTCAGATTATAATGTGCAATCACTTAATATTCCTGGTAACAATTTACATAAATACAAACAATAATAGCTAGGAACGCCACCGTTTCAATAGTCGACCACACCGGCGGGCGGTCACTCCAAAACTAGAGAGACGCGCGCCAATTTGTCACAATTGACTCTGTTCCACGCCGATAGATAGATGGCATCAGCGTTCCACAGACTACTGCACTCCGACATATATATGATAATCATTAACATAGATAATTACATCGGCTTTACTATAAATTCATTTTAAAGTAACAAAACATTTCATAACGTCCAGCGAAAGCCAATATCCAAAAAATTAAGTGTCCTTCAAATCCCGATCACCCGTTCAGGTATTCCTATAAGAAATAATTGCTCATGTCCCGCCGAGGTCGTTCTCAATAATTGACTTTTGGTACTGCGCCAAGTCCGTGCCTCTTTCAACCGTCACTTTTGACTCTTTTTCATTTCTCTGACATGGCAAACAGTACGCCTTTATTTGTTCAATCTTTTCTCTACCTTTGTAACTTCAATTTGTGAATGTTTGTGTCGAGATGAGGAATTAATATCTAAAGTAAATTTATTGAAATCAAATTACATTTCGGAAATTGATCATTTAGGGCCAAGATGGTGACTAAGGTTTAATGAGAATGAAAGAAGTGAAGGAGATATGCAAGGATCGTGGCAAGTGGAAGGATGTTGTCTCTGCCTACCCCTATGGGAATGAGGCGTGATGCTATGTATGTATGTATGGTGACTTGGTAATTATGGCAGAAGCTCTGGAAAGTCTTTATACTATGTTCGATGATCCCAACAGATCTTCTCAATAGGTGGGCCTAAAAATGAACATGGATAAGACGAAAGTTTTGTCCAATATCCATGTTCGGCTCCACCCAGTTATCGTTGGGAAGTGCAATCGAAATTGTTGACGACTATACATACCTGGGACATATAGTCCAGCTAGGTAGGTCCAATTTCGAGAATGAGGTCAACCGCCAATTTTCTTCCAATATCCCTCAGTGCCAGAAGGATAAACCTATGGATCGGAAACGTGGTCGCTGACTATGGGCCTCATTTGAAAGTTCAAAGTGACACAGCGTGCGATGGAGAGGGATATGCTTGAAGTTTCTCTACGCGATCAGAAATGAAGAGATCCGTAGAAGAACCGAAGTCACCGACATAGCTCTAAGAATCACGAAGCTGAAGTGGCAATGGACGGGGCACATAGTCCGGCGAAACGATGGACGTAGGGTTCGAATGTGCTGGAATGGCGACCCCGCACCAGAAGGCCGGAAGACGCAATGTAGGAAGACCACACACAAGGAGGGTCGCCGGTAGCCGCTGGAGCCAGGCGGCACAAGATCGGGCACAGTGGGCATCATTAGGTGAGACCTATGTCCAGCTATGGACATCCATCGGTTGAAGTCAGATGGTGACTCTCCCTTTTTTACCCTGCCAGAATATAGGGCAGATTTGTCTCTAAAGTTAGTCATCCTGAGAGTTTTTGATCATGAATGAACTTTCCAATAAAAATGCAGCCAAGGGGACTGTAAACCATACATAACGGGTTCTTACTCCAAATTCAGCCATTCTAACTTTTCGGTTGTGCTACTTTCCACTTTCTGGTGTGATTCCAGTCAAGCCAAATAAGTGTAATGGCTTATGTTGGGAGAGTAATGCTTACCAGGTTTTTGCGGAGGTTCTGACCAATCGCCATATAAACTTACTTATTAGTCTTAAAAAAAAATTATTAAAACTATTTCTGTTAAAATACTGTAAAAGAACCTTTAAAATACATTTTAAATAAATACTAACCTAAATTTTCAATTCCAATCCAAAAACATCTAAAGTATATTAGGAAATACTAATAATGCTTTAACTTACTCTGAAGAAAAAGTCTGTATAGAGGCAGGGACAGCTTTTTGGCTGGTACTTTTAGATACTCAGAAAATATTCAGTCACATTGCATTTCATATTGATAAAACATAAAAAATCATAAGTCCACTTCTAGTCAGCGATCTATACGACCGATACTGTAGCTATGAGTTAACCTTCCAAAGTTAAGTTGTAGTCTTCTTCTACTAGTAAGTGATAACACCGAAAAAACGTGTCAGAAAACTGATTTTACATTGAGAACACACCTTGGTCATAAACAAACACACATAAACGTAAATATCTCGCTTACTGTGGTTAAAACAGTTACCTCATGGTCTTCTTCTGCCATTTCGTGAAGAACTCACCTTGGTGATATAAATACAAAAATTTGTGGTAAAAGTAGATGTCTTGCTTACGATAGACCATGATAATAGTTAACTTGTTGAAGTGCAATGATCTTCTTCGGCCAGTTATAAAAATTGAGGAGATAGAGCAAAATAGTGCAGGCAGACTGAAACCAACGATTTCCCAACGGTTACTCTTAGGAGTGACCTTTGGGAAACAGTTCCAAATTCTGTAGCAATACAATGAGGTCCTACGAGGTGTTGCCGTTTGCTCCAGGCATGTATTAGAAATAAAATTAGAAATTTCTTGATAAAACTCCCTTCCAGTCTTTAGGTTACATGTAGGACCTCCCACCTCCAGTTGTGGTCTACGTTCAAAAATCAAAAAATCACGAGTGACACTTTCAAAAATCTAAGAAAACTATTATAGATTTCGTGGTACAGTTTTGCTGTTCTTCATCACTTTTTACAGGAATAGACCCTTGAAGAACCTCTCAATAACCAGTCAGAAATTTTATATTAATAATATACTGGTTACCAATCCGATCGCGCAGAAATTTACATGCTTTTACTCTCCTGTATTCCATCCCTTTTTAACCCCACACACCATCATATTTAAAATCACGCTTTACTTTTACTGAAAGAGGTGATCGCCTACATTTGCGTTCCAATGGTGATTTAAAGCTTAATACTCCTTCACGATTAAAACTGTGAATTTGTGGAATGATCTACCACGAGTGATTAGGCAATCTGAGTCCTTGACTATCTTCAAAAGACGTTAGAAAGAATATTATCTAAGTCATGCACAATAATTATGTTTGTATATTTATATGTTTACTAAACAAGCAGCAGAACTAAAGTCACCGACATAGCCTTACGAATCGCGAACCTGAAGTGACAATGGGCGGGGCACATAGTCAGACGGACCGATGGACGTTGGGGCCCGAAGGTGCTGGAGTGGCGACCCCGCACCGGGCGGCGCAGATGACATAAAGAGGGTCGCCGGTAGCCGCTGGAGCCAGGCGGCGCAAGACCATGTGGATATCATTACATGAGGCCTATGTCCAGCAGTGGACGTCCATCGGTTGAAGCGACGACGACGACGTTTACTAAATTACATATGGGCATATATGTAGTTCATGTAATTTATTGAGTATATAAATATATATCTTTCTATTTACATAAATGTATATGTGTATTGTCTATATTCATTTTGTATGGACCTACTTTAGTACTTTTGTAGTTGTAATAGTAGTAATAGTTGTACTATTGCACTTAATACTGTCACGGGCTACTCTCTGCAAGGTTGTCTGGAGGAGATCGCTCTGCACCTATATTCATAATGTTGTAATTCTCTTTCTTTAAATTTTGTATGTATATGTCCAATAAGAATAAATAAATAAATATTTGTGTATACTAAAACATTGTTAATAAATTCTAATATTGGAAAACTTCGGAAACAGGACGCGTTAATGCCACCAAAGACTTTCTAAATTTATCTCCATTACAAATTCAGTGAACACGAAATCATAACACACCCCACGCAAATGGAAGCCGATTAACTGAATATGTCAAAATTTGTCGATGCTAAGTGTTTGTGTTGGGACTTAAAATTCGTCACGGATTCTTCCCCGGTAAGTTGCGTGGAATAAATAAAATCTAACATAAGATATTCAAATCCCTTAAGTGCACGTCGCGGTTGAATTGCGAGAAAAGTCCCATTTTGGCACGTTGTAAAACTCTTTATTATTCCAACTTCACAGGTGTCTCGGAGGAGGAACAGCGTGAAAAAGGAGTGACAGTAAGGCTCACTATGACAATGAAAGCACGAGTCGAGATATCTTTGTACTTTGCATATAATTAATAACAGACAAATGTATTTTTTTCTAAAACTTTACCTTGGTTTTTCTGTGCAGTTGATGAGAAGAGACCGTTCTTTTTACCTCAGAGAACAAATAGAGCCATTTCTTGGTTACGTCTCATTGCTATCTTAATCAAGTTCAAGACGAGGTTACTAATTCATCTTTTTATCTGGCAATGACTTCATTCGCATATCGCTACACGTGACGGCTTAGTAAGAAGATATAATTGGTAATATTTGATTACTATTTGTAGTTTCCTTTTCTGAATTGTGTCCCTTGATATAAACAATAACCTTTCAAATTTCTTGTCTCCATAAATCATAAGTTTATTTAAGCATCTAAGGACTTATATAAAATTTAACGTTCGCAATATTCACGAATCTACATTGTAATATCATACTCGTGCTTGGAGAATGCCTTTGGCTGAATAAAAGCGGTGTGAGTTTTTACGAGCCCATAAATTTTTAACATCGCCAAAAGTCTGTCATTGGTGTAGAAGAACGCTAGCAAGTTCGTAACGTGCGTAAGAATGTTAATGCGATACTTTGTATTTGAGTGTTAATGATAATTCCAGTTATGTGGGATTAATTTATGAACAATATGACAAGACTGACAAAACAGAAAAAGCATTGAGGCATGGACAATCCAAGCAACAGACAGAAAAAGCTTCATGCATTTAAAATGTATTGCTGGAGAACGATGCTGCAAAGAACATACACCAATAAGACCAAATAAATGTATTTTGGAGCTTCCTATTGTTACCGGACTCTGCACTAAGTGCTTCCGAAATATCATCAGCTAATTTGGTGATTTATTCGACGCCAGTGTAGTAAGAGAAATTGATAGTCGTAAGGTAGAAGGCCGAAGACTACACGATTTATCCGACCAGCTTAAAGCTAACAGTGGTCTGCCATTTGTTAATGCAATAACAATAGCTGAGGACCAAATGGGTTGGGATCAAGCAAACGATATTCAAATAAGAAGAACTCTATCAAGGAGAGGATTAATTTGTATCTATAAACACATTTTGTTCTCCGGATATTCTTTATTACGCCCATTGATGCCAGGTTCAAATTTGAGAACTCGTTTCATAACAAGCATCACGCCTCATTCTCGTTGGGTTCTTTTATTCTCACTAAATTTTTTATACAAGTTCGTCAGTTTAAAGTACTTTTGCCCTTGGCCTTATTGAAAGTGTTCTGGATTTGGTCCAGGAACATTCGCCTTGTTCTTCCCCTTCCAACTTACTTCACTCTTGACTCATCAATCCTTTTAGTCAGTCTCCTTTCATTCATTCATAGGGTTTTAACTACTAGAAAGATTATATTATTGTATTCAGAACTAGTAACATAAATCTAAAACAAACTAAAAATATAAATACATAATTGTACAAAAAAGCTGCTACACAGCAATCTACCAGGTAACGTTTGAGTTAGAGAGATTTGTTTGTAGTACAAAGTGTTAGATGTACCTTATGATATTTCCGATCTCGAGGAAATATCGGACAACCCCGTTCTTAAGGAGTATATACATCGCGAAAGGAATCTGTACGCCGAACTTCAAATTAATCAGCCAAATAGTTTTGGAGATTTCTGAACAGACAGTAATCAATCGTTACACATATAAAATAGTATACAATTTATAGATAGAGAGCGAGATAGTAACATAAATAAAGAAGTAGCCAGAAAGCTAATCGAAATTATACACTCTATTGCAGCTGATACACCTACAGTTGTTAAAGCTTAAATTTATATACAAATAACTGTGATCACAGTTAAGCGTAATAATAACTTACATACATACCAAAGCCACACTGGAATAGTATATTTTATTGATCAGATAAAACCACTTCTCTACAACCATTATACTTTGTCTGCAGAAACCTTTGTCGAGACAACAGTACTGTTCGTAATCCATTAGGGTCTTACCAAATGACGCGGAAAGTTGACTGCTTCGTTTGTTTGTTGCGAGAAAAATCATACAAGGCCCGTGGATACACGCTCTGCCGATGATAAATTGGTAGAACCTGACAACGATGTTAAATAAGCAGTGATTTTTACTAAATCTGTCTGCTATTTTATCATAAATATACTTTATACATGTGAACAATTTCTCTCCTTACATATTATAACGCAACGTCCTTCTCTGCGTCTTTATGTTCGCTGTAACAAAAAACTACTGAACGGATTTACATGTGACTTTCAGTAAAAATAGAGTAATTTTTGAAGAAGATATAAGTATATAATTTGTTAAGATTTTGTGTCAATTGATTGAAATATAACATTAATTGTAAGAAGTGTCTTAAAAAATCAAACCACCTGAGAGCTTTTATCGAATACACCTAATACCTTAAATATTTACATTTACAAAATAAAATATCTTAGGATCAGGAAAAAATTTACGCGCGTTACTCACGATGAAGAGACTCACTCGAAGCGATCTTAACCGTCTGTGAAAAGACTTGGTATTACCAAGAGGAGCGATTGAACCAATAATGACAAAGATTCTGAAATTTTAGTACGTTTTGATCTAGACTGAAAAAAATCATACAAGTTCGTCGGTTTATCGTACTCTTGACCTGGCACTTGTTTAAAATATCCTGGATTTGGTCCAGGACGTTTCGTCTTGGTCTCTTCCACCTTTCCCATTCACCTTTAACCCATAAATCCTTTTTGTCAGTCTCCTTTCATTCATTCTCTCTACGTGCCCAAACTATCTAAGCATACCTTTCTCAATTTTAGTCACTACGCCTTCTTTTATACCACAACGTTCTCTTATCACACTATTTCTTACTTTGTCACTCAGTTTCAATCCACTCATACTTCTGAACGCTCTCATTTTACTTTTTTAGTAGTGCCTATCTAGTTTACGAAAACCAGACTCTTAACAAGGATCCAAGATGATTATTGTTAAGAGTGGGTTCTATTACGACATTAGAAAGTAAAATATTCTAATTTTGACTTGTCAGGAATCGAATTACGTCAGCCAGTGAAATATATAGCAATAATAAATTACCGAAGTAATCAGAAAGACGCGTCTCATATATTATAACAGACAAAGCAGGAAAGGAAACTTGCTCAACTTTCGCCTATTACACAACAAAGCTATTAGATTGAATGTCCTGATTAAGGGATATCTTATTTTTCTATCGTTGATTGAACGAACGGTATTAATAACATTATAAAACTTTTATATCTTATTATTATATGTTTGCTTTTACGGCTTATGAGATTTCCTTTGTTCAGAGTTTATATAACTTTGAACGTTATATAGCTGTTCTTGCAATTCATTATAGAAACACGTCCTCAAACTTTTAAATTTTTTTTTAATTTTAATAAAAGGGAATTGAATTGGAGTATATGAATACGAAAAGATTTTATTAATAATTGACAATTTGAACAGGATAAATTTAGAGAAAAGAATTATAAAATACTTATAAAATACTTAGCAAATATTTAAAGATTTTTTTATGTATAACTATCACATGCCATAACTTATCAATTATTCATAATTAATTTTATTCTGTAATTCGACTTTAGCCATGTTCAAACCCGTAAAATTCTTCATAAGATAATCATTGTTGTTTGGTGCTTAGTAACGAGTTATTTGTACCTTTTCAAAAAGAATCTAACCTCAGAGTCACTCAGCGTGCGATGGAGAGGGCTATGCTCGGAGTTTCTCTACGCGATCGAATCAGAAATGAAGAGATCCGTAGTAGAATTAGAGTCACCGACATAGTCCTACGAATCGCGAACCTGAAGTGGCAATGGGTGGGGCACATAGTCCGAAGGACCGATGGACGTTGGGGGCTGAAGTTGCTGGAGTGGCGACCCCGCACCGGACGGCGCAGTGTAGGCAGACCCCCCACAAGGTGGACCGATGATATAAAGAGGAGTCAGACGGCGCAAGATCGGGCCTTGTGGACGTCATTACGTGAGACCAATGTCCAGCAGTGGACGTCCATTGGTTGAAGCGACGAAGACGACGACGACGATTATTATAGTCTAAAAAATAAAACCATCGTTAGAAAAGAAAGAAATAATAAGGTAAAGTCTGAAATGAGGCTATAATTAGAGCTGTAAATTGTAGGTGTTAGCAAAATCGTATGTAGAGAATACAAGACCGGAGCTAAACGTCGCTGAACACACAATAAAGTTGTAATTACTCAGGAACTAGGTCGTCTAGCGTCAAGGAACTAAACGGCACAATAAATCTACTTGATGCGATCGTCGCCTGCGGTTAGAAGATTGTAAAATGTTTTTGTATTTATAAGCTTCTGTTGGGATTTTGTTGCGAAGAAAATGGTTTTCCACGTACGCTGTAAAGGAAATCGGATTAACGATTAACGTATCGGTTAAAATCTATTGAATGAAAACGATTAAGAAATATTTACAAAGTTTTACAAGTAATTTTGCCTGCATGTAATTTAAAACTGCCTCATTGGTCTAGTGGTTAGCATGTTCGACTACAGACATGAGGTTCGAGTCCCGGGTCGGGCCAATTCAAAATCGACATTGAGTTTTCTATTAAGATTTTCTCAATATTTGCCCGAAGTTGGGAAATTGGCGGTGTGATCCACCCCCGTGCCTCGGAGAGCACGTTAAGCCGTCGGTCCTGCGCCTGATCTCTCTCCGGTCGTGACGGATTCCCGTCACCCCGGACTATGAGAGTGAAGGAATAGAGAGTGCACTTGTGTACTATGCCTGCCAATCCGCAGTGGAGCAGCGTGGTGGGTCTATGCTCTTAAAACCCTCTTTCATGCGAGTGAGGAGGCCTGTGCCCAGCAGTGGGACGTTAATGGGCTGCTACTTACCTTACCTTACTTTACAAATATTTTTCAAACATTTTGTAATGTTTTCACCCAAAAAATAACGAAACTATTTCAAAAAATATTTCATCATTAGAAAGCTGCCGTTAGCATTGACTTTCATAGACTTTCACAGGCATTACTTTCTCAAAAAAAATAGGGATCCCTAATAAAAATGTTATTAATATAAAATGTGAAAAAATTGGACACAAAAAATCTGTAATCGCGTGTGCTGTGGAATCTATGGCGATAGAACAAAAAAATGTTCTACATTATTATAGAACGTGTTAATATCTAGAAAAAAGTCCAGGATACTATATGTCCAACTATTGTAGTTAAGACTTTTTTACGTTTTAATAGTCAAGTAAAAGTGCCGACTATCCTTATCATATTACATTATATTTTATTAATACCTAAAAATATAAAACGAATTTTAAAAATGTCAATCTAAAGAAAATTGTAGTGACCCTTATAATTGGGCCTGCTACTGGTGAGTTAGCTCACATTCCAAGGATACCAATGACAACTACCGTTACTGTTTTTATTTTTATCAATCTAAGAACTATTGGAATTATCTAAAAAATTCTTTCATTACCTCCTTGAAATCAAGAATTTTTAAATAACTGTAGAGTATTTTTAAATTTGATGTTAATGGATTTAAAAACGTACTATTTATCCGTAGTAAAATCTATATATTGATTAGATTATGAACGTATGTATCTAATAATCTGAAAGGGAGTAATTAAAAACTTAGTGAAATAAAACCTTTAAAGTTAATAAATGTATAATCCAACTTAGTAAACTTTCTATTAAATACCGTTTCAATACCCGTAAAATACTTTTTCAATTATTAAAATCGGACATTGCATTAAAAAGATATGACGAGTTAAAAGTGACATTGCTAGTAATATAGCAATAGTCTGTGGAACCCTGGCGCCATCTATCGGCGTGGGGCAGATTTAATAGTGACAATCCGGCGCGCGTCTCTCCAGTTCTCGGGTAATGGTCTACCAGAGCGGTCGACTATTAAACTGTCACGTTCCTAGCTATTATTATTAATGAGTTTGTGTAAATTGATATCGGGAACATTAAATGATTGAATATTATAAACTAAGTTGATAAATAAAGTATTTGATTGCATTGGAGAGTGTCATTTACTTTCTGGAGTACCGTTTCGCCAAGTACCATAGGCGTGACTGGTCAGTCCAAAAATCAGGAATCCTTGAAGAAACTGTTACGGTTGCTTAGTCTGCTGCCTCAGGTTGCGGCTTGGGTTGAGTGGCCATTGTACTTCGTTGTAAAGCCGTTGTAAAGCGTGGGGTGTCTTATGTCAGTCAAGCGTTGTGTATGGTCGCGGGTCACCATCTATGGCGCAATGAGTGAGAGACTACATGATTGACGACCATTTATTACGAAGTACAAAGACAGACTGATGTTCATGAATTCACAACAGTTTAGCTTTGATGGACAAAGACTAATTAAAGAGATATATTGCACCAATATTACCAACCAACGCCCAAAGTATGGAAATTGGATTATTGATGCCATTACTGACGACGTCGGCGGAGAATCTTACGCCTCTATGCTTTATGCTTCTTTCACTCTTATTCTCCGACAAATATAATAGTGTAAATAATCGCTTGTGTATAATATAACCTGACTTGATCCTACCCATGGTAAATTTAGGTATTTTTCTTTTTGTGAATTGAGGAATTTTCTAATTTATCTACCTCTGCTTTCCTCTTAGAGGCTTCGACTTTCTGATGGCCTTGTTGCCACAATGGTACGAGTGATAATATCGCTAGCTGAGTTCTTCAATTCGATTTCCAGCGGAGCA
This sequence comes from Elymnias hypermnestra, assembly GCA_015832385.1. Taxonomy (NCBI): domain Eukaryota; kingdom Metazoa; phylum Arthropoda; class Insecta; order Lepidoptera; family Nymphalidae; genus Elymnias; species Elymnias hypermnestra. The sequence continues at coordinate 2,026,844 of JACTOM010000935.1, read as the reverse complement.
AATTCGGGAAATTATATTTTCTAATTTGTCTGAGTCTGGACTGATGAGAAGTTTCGACTGTGGTTTAATATATCTCCTAATCCCAATGGAAAATAGGGAATCCCTGTCCTCTATAACCACTTTATCAAATCACTGTATCAAATGATTATACAGTATTTTATGATTTATAAAACTTAGGACGAAATATTTTATTTTTTAATAAAACGGTCACGATCCGTTTTACTTTATTTGATTACTTAAATTGTATTCGAATCCGTTTAGTATTCGTAGTCGTAAAATTGATAAATTGCAAAGGAGTCTTTGTAATACAAGAGTATTTTATTTCGTGTATATCATTAGCATGGATTAGAATTGTTATATTTTACGTTGTAGTGGTTTTCCGTTTAAGGCCCATTTAAACCGTATATAAGTGAGTTTTCTTTTAATTATGCGTATATATAAACAAAACGATATTTTATATAATACAAGGGTTCATTTTAATAAATTATGTAAACTTTAATCAAATCCAACGTTATCTAGCACGAACTTTTTAAACTCGTTGCATAGAAGCTTTTCACTTTTTACGTGAGCTTTAAATAGAAGGCGTTGTATTTTTATCAAATAATACGAGAATTATTAATTAATTTAATTTAAGCAATGAGTTCAATGAAAATCTATATTAATATCAAGTATCAGCCCCTAGAATTAAAAAAAATGTATTTGAACTTGAAAGATTAAATAAAAAAGTATTTGCTGTAAAGTTTTCCACGTAATTTCGAAAACCTTTTACCTAATAGGAAATCAGTCTAGGTCACTCCTTATAACATCAAACACCTGCTGATGAAATTCCCATCCAAATAAATCCAGCTATTTAACAAACAGACATCTACTTTAATTATTTGTAAATATATATTCGTATAGAGAGTGTGAACTAATAACAGGTATTTAAAAACCGTAATTTACAGTCTAAGGTAATTATCAGTCCATTAAAGTCCCACTGCTGAGCACAGACCTCAGCAACAGCTCAAACTTACAAGGGAAAGGGTTTTTACATCATAGACCCACCACGCTGCTCGACTGCGGGTTGGCAGGCATAATACATCGGGTACAAAAATGGAAGGAGAGCCTCGGGTCTTCAATAGCGGGCGTGGCCATTGTGGCAGCGAGCCAACCTCATCTGGAACAATCACTTTCCAGAGAACACGGGTCGCTCTCCTACAGATTGATGCAGGTTCTCACCATGCATGGATGCTTCGGAAAGTTCCTGCATTGAATTGGTCGGGAAGAGTCACCCGCTTACCAACAATGTGGTGCAGCTATCGACTCAATGCATCACACTGTGGCAGATTGTGCAGCCTGGAGACCGAAACGTCACCTCCTGGTGGCACTGATCGGCGATGATCTCTCGCTGGGGAGCATTATAGCTGCGATGCTATCCAATGAGAGGATGTGGGCCGGAGTATCCTACTTCTGCGAGGCCGTAATCTCGCTTTAGGAAGCCTATGAGCGAGAGAGGGAGAATGTAGCAGATGCTCCCTATCACCGCCGAAGGAGACAGGTCCTCCTTGAATCCTCAGTTGGACCTATCTGAGGTACTCGGGAGGAATGCAAAAGTTAAACACCTGATGCCTCACTTATGGATAGGGTTCCGCTGGGTTTTAGTGGGTATTGCGAGGTCTCCTCCCTCGCTAAGTCCCACACTCCTGACCCATAGGTCAAGATTCGTGCCTTAATGCATTTCCTAGAGAAAAAAATGGATAACGTGCTCATAAGGCATGGGTTGACCACACCGCCAACTACACAACACAGGGTAAATACTGAGAATTTCTTAACAGCAACCTCAAAAATCAAGCTAAGTAAACCAATGAGACAATTTCCACGTTACTGATTCATTTTTATTTATTAATATAAACATACGTTATACCTTATACATAATTACAATATGCAACGTGAACACCAACAGCTGTTATGAAATTACTGCCGCTGTTGCATCGTTATTAGCTTATAATTGCGTGGTAAATTCTGCAAATGCTAATATCCCTTTGCTTAATATGTTTATGGTATGCACATATCGCATTAATTGATGCGTTCTCATTAAAATTTTCATATTGGACATGTTAAAGTATAGAAAGTTGGTTGTACCGCATGGGCAGCTCAGCGATACGTCTTGGAATCCCTGATTGGGGGGAACCCCTCGTTGGTGAGCATAGTCTGTGCAAAGCTTGCTATCGAGATGGATTGAAGGGTAGTTGCCACCTTCAGCGAACCTGTTATGTCAATGAAGGAGGCATCAGAGAGGATAAGATAAAATGCCGTCGTCGCTCTTCCGCTCCGACGTAGGCGTCGGGGAAACAGGGTGCCTAGAAATGCGCACCTTCTTCCCCTACCATAACTGATTTAAATAAGGCGGCTATATCCGGAGTGCTAGAGTAGACTGCGTATGTGTACCTCTGGTTCACCAAACAAGGATGTCGAAGGTTCTCCGCTGGGTTATAGTGAGTATTCTGACCTGTCAGTGAGTCCCACGCCCTGTGCGTAAAGGCATTTGCCAGCGTCAAAAAAAAAAAAAAAAGTTGGTTGACAATACTGATAGCTCTGAAATGTTGGGAGTTATTGAGTAATATACTGACAACCCTTAAAAATACAAAAAACATTGTGCTATATTACGAAATGTTATGCATTTCGAGGTAATTTTAACGAACGGAACAATTTTGTGAGAGAATTAATATTAAATTATATAAATTCAAATAGTGAAGTAATAATTAGTATAGTGCAAGTTGTGGATATTTAAATAGTGAAGAGAATAATAGTTGTTGTTTAATGTAAGTTGGTGAGTTTTATAAAAGACATGACAAATCTTTGCCCAGTGTAAAATAAAGTCGCTTCCGCTGTCTTTTACCTCAAATCTCTTAAACTATTCAATGGATTTTCATACAGTTTTCAGCAATAGATAGAGTGATTCAAGCGAAAGGTTAGTATGTATAATACATACATATTATAGTATAAAAACTCGAAAAATTCGTTACCAGTAAAATTTTCATGTTGGACATGACAAATCTTTGCATAATATAAAATGAAGTTGCTTCCGCTACCAATCCACTCAAATATTTTATGCTATTCAACGGATTGTAATATAATTTTTAGAAATAGATAGAGTAATTCAAGAGTAAGGTTATTAAGTATAACAAATACATATTAAAGTATAAGAACTCGAAAAAATCGTTTCCAGTAAAATTTTCACGTAGGACATGATTTCTTTATATAGTATTAAACCTACTAATACCTACCTAATAACTCCCATAGGTCTTTGAAACAATTAGACAGATTTTAATACAGTTCCCAGCAATAGATAAAATGATTCAAGAGGAAGGTTTTTATGTATAATACATATTATATTACAAAAACTTCAAAAAAATCAACAATTTGTAATGTGATGTAACAAATATTTTATTATGCGCTTAAATCGCAAACGCTGGCTAAACCTTACGAGACAGATCAATATAATGTTCAACGGAATTGTTTATCTTTAAAAGATCAATAGAAAAGTCTGCGATTGTATATATTTATCTCTAAAGAATAACCAACAATAACCATTTTTATCTTTTACATATACCAAAAAAATATGTGTTATTTACCAAGCTATTTTATACAGTACAGCATTATTCGTTATGCAATTAAATACATTATATACGTTTAATATTTCATGTAGATCGAAACTGCCTTTAACAGCATTTCATTAAAACGGATATCTTAGGAGATATTAGAGATTTAATAAGCAGCGACACAGCGGTATAATGTTTGTTGGTATGATACTGCCAGACTGGTATATTTCAGCTATTTTCACAGCATTATGTTATACGGTATTCTGCTTTGGGGTAATGCTGCTGATATAGATGCAATATTTGTGCCACAGAAAAGGGCCGTTGCGAACTACAATATGGGTCTAAGAGAGTCGCTAAGAAACAAATTCAAGGCAGTTAACATTATGATAGTTCACTGCGTATACATATTAGAAAACTTGTTGTACGTACAAAAAACATTGAACTTTTTAATAAAAAGAGTAAATGTATATCACATAACTTACGAAACAAAAACAAACTTGTTATAAATTCTAGTAGGCCGCATAAATTTAACAACTCACTTAAGGGTAACTGTATACGTTTCTATAATAAACTCCCACAAGACGTTCTAAAGATGTCAATTAATAAATTCAAAGTCTTTGTTAAAAGAAAGTTGATAGAAAAATCGTATTATAAGTTGCAAGATTACCTAGACGATAGAAACGCTTGGGAGTGAACAAATTGCTCTAATTTTAATTAAAATATAGTAAACTAATTTGTTATTGTAATGATGATGGTAAAAAAAATACCCGACTGAGTTTGTTGCGGGTTCTTCTCGGATCAGGGAACGAAGGAACCCTCGTAACTTTAGATTTTAAGTCTTTTTGAATACCATCATCAGACCTATATTAGAATAAGAGTGTGGAAAAAATATATAATTTGACGATTCAAAAGTTCTGTAATATGCTTACTTGATAAAGATATTTTGATTTGATTTGATTTGGTTGTGCACTTTTGTAGGATGAATATAGGTTATATATCCACAATAAAAAACGAGTGTGCTTTTAAACCACACAACTGGAGTAAAAAATGTTTGTCTCACCTGATCACACTTTTCGTAACGCACTTGTTATGTCATTTACTAGCTAAATCCCCATGTCTGGCAGACGTGAAGAAGTTTTACTTTAAAAAATGTGCGAAGGTGTTAGTTTGTAAAGGTTGTAACGGACTCATCCGTACATAAATAATTATATTTATGGATTTCTCATACTTTCATGCATACGTAAAAAGCATTATAAAAATATATTAATTATTAATCATAAAATAAAATTATTATATTAAAATGATTAAATAAGCCAATTGAGCTTAGTTTATTAAAATAATAATAAGCACTCACACACTCATTCTTACATACCCACTCACACCTACGTAACACTCACTAACAACAATTGAATATTATTAAATATTTTGTGTAATCCGTAATTGACCTTATTTAAAGTATATTATTTATCCTATGTAACAATTTGCTAAAACGCTGTTGGATTACCAATAAATTAATAAATAATAATAATAAAGTGTTATTCAAGTTGGGTTCATATTTAGACGGGGCGCGTTCGTGTATTGCGCCGACCGTCACGACAGCCTCAGCGCATATATAGGGGGTGGACGCGGCCCGAAGATGTCGCGAATGTATGACTGCATGTATTCTATAAAATTATGCACCTATTGAATAGAGGGACCGTGAATTTTAAATTGAATGATTTAAATATTATACTCACTCTCTATGTCTTCACTCTCATAGTCCGATGTGACGGGAATCCGACACGACGGCAGAGAGATCAGGCGCAGGATCGACGGCTTAACGTGCTTTCCGAGGCACGGAGGTGGATCACACCGCCAGCTTCCTGAAATCTTAATAGAAAACTCAATATTGATTTTTGAATTGGCCCGACCCGGGTCTCGAACCCAGGACCTCATGCCTGTAGTGGAATATGCTAACCACTAGACCAATAAAATAGATATCGAACATTACAACTAAGGTCGATACATTTACAAGGTGAAAGATGTAACACTCGTATGGCTTCTAAAATACTAATGAAATATTGTGTTTGAAATTCATCTTTCTCATTATTTTGTCGTCTTTTTTTCTAAATAAAACGCGACTGAGTAGAGTAAAGACCCAGGAGACACTTCCACGGGTACATACTTCGCGTAACGAGTAACTTCTTCCTTAAGGATTCTGTTTAAAAAAAAACCTTGGTAAGTTAATTGAACGGACAAAATATTTGCCTCTAATGCACACAACACGTATCCGGGGAAGGGCTAATATCCGTTCAAAGATGTTTATTGGCAGCAAACAACGAGTTCGCTCAAACAAATCCATTTAGCCTCGATCCCAACTTACTTCCTGTAACCGTTTGGCAGTAACTTTGTTATAGTCCGCAACTAAATACCGCGCTTGGGGGATAATCAACATTAACATAGATAAGAAGATATAAAAGATATAAAACCACTCATATGAAACAAAATTAAAATATTTCTGCTTCATTAAATAAAAGAGGCTGGTTTATTCTATCATTTTATATTACATAGCAATGCCCTGCGGTTTCATCCACGGAGATACTTAACTCGTGGCAGTAGAGAGTCTACTAAGTAGGACTATAGATTTATTTTCGTTAATATAAAAGTTTTATTTCATTTAGTTTTTAATTACTTCCTTTCAGACTATTAGATACACATTTACATTCATAATCTAATCATAATTTGCTATATTTGTTTATTATGCTGAGGTCTTTGTTAGTCGTCGTTTCCACGACGACTGTAATTGGTGGACTTATTGTTTCTGAATGGGGTGTTTCTTTTAAGAAAAGTATCACAGTAGATTGAAGGAATATTCGCCTAGTGACAGTTCTTAGTTTGTATTGTGTTTTAAGTCATTCAAAGTATGTAATATAATAATGAAGAATTTGAGAATAGTATTACTTAACCTGCAAATTAGTGAGAGACTAAAAATACATAGATTTTACTTTACAATGAATATATTTTTAAATTCGTAACATCATTTATGTAGAATGTCCGACATTAGTCAATTAAAAATACTCAACATGTATTGAAAGATTTATTAAATCGGTCCAGTAATTTATACCTTGATAAATTGTACAAAATAGAAACAAAAATTCCAAATGCAAAACTTTTTTCTATAATATTAGATAAGAGATTTATTTGTAATACTTTATTGTCTCTGAGCTTCCCTATACACGATATTTGACGTAGATTTTAAAGTTCGACTCGGGATATATTATTCTCTTTAGATTGAGATTTTTAAATTCGTTATATCTTTTGAATGGAATATCCGATTTTAAAAAGTACTGTATTGGTATTGAAATGGGTTTTAATAAACTACATTGAAAAGCATGAGGATTAATACAGAAGTATTAATACTATGGTTAGATTATTGTCGGCACTTTTATTAACTTTTGAAATGAAAAAAAGTAGTTATAGTGGCATAACTATAGTAGTTGGATATATGGTATCTCGGACTTTTTTGTAGATATTAACACGTTCTATAATATTGTAGAACAATTTTTTGTTCTATCTGTAATAATTTTCGCATCTCATTCGAAGATAGATTTTTTGCGACTAATTTTTCACACCTTGGGTTACATTAATGCATTTTTATTAGGGATCCCTATTTTTTAGATAGTAATAGCCAATATCGCTTAGTAAAAATGCAGCTTTCTAATGGTTAAAAAAATTATTTGAATACGGTCCAGTAGTTTCTGTGTGAAAACGTTAAAAACAGAAATGTTTCCTCTTTATAATATTAGTTTAGACTAGCTGATCACCGCTAGGTATAACCCACTTAGTTTTTGATCCTTGTCAAACAACTTCGTACTAAAAGGTTTTCCACCACTAAGATCTATTAGTCTACAAAAGGATTTCTCCAATGAAAATTATTCAAAATCAAAATATTCTTTATTCAAGTAGACTCAAAAACTACTTTTGAATCGTCAGTAATTTGTTCATTGGTAAGACATATACCACAGATTTCGCCGGAGGGCATAGTTGGTGCAATGCTCAGCGGTGATAAGGAGTGGAGGGCAGTGGCTTCTGTGAAAGTGTTATTTCGCTGAAGGCGGCACACGTGAGGCACAGGGAGAGTGATATGGACGCTCCTTTACTTCGGCGCAGGAGGTTGGGAGGTAAGAGGCGTAGATTTACGCTTCTCCTTCCTCCTTTTTATGTTTCGCAGATAAATCTTGTGGAGTGCCAGGGTAGATTGTGTCTACCGAACCTCTGGTGCTTCAGTAAAGGATGCTGAGGTTATCGCTGGGTTTTAGGGGGTATTCAGGCTTACCAGTGAGTCTGCCGATAAGATTTTACTCTGATCGGCGTGCATAAAAGCATTTCCCAAACTAAAAAAAGAAAACATCTACCACAGATTAGGAAAGTAGATTCGGTAGATAAGAAACCGGCAAGAAACTAAGCGGTTACTCTTTTAAATATAGTTTTGTAGGTAACACTGTGTTATATTGTTTCTGTGTGCAACTGGAATCAAGTCCAAACATTTTTATCGCTTTTATAATCTTGTAAAAGGATGTTTTCGACATATTTGTTAAAGTTATGTAGAGCCAAAACTAAAACTGATTGCGGTAAGTATGTAAGTAGCAGCCCATTAACGTCCCACTACTGGTCACAGGCCTCCTCACTTCGAGGTGCGAGGATTTTTAGAGCATAGACCCACCACGCTACTCCACTGCGGATTGGCAGGCATAGTACACAAGTGCATTCTCTATCCCTTCACTCTCATAGTCCGGTGTGACGGAAATCCGACACGAACGGAGAGAGATCAGGCGCAGGACCGACGGCTTAACGTGCTCTCCGAGGCACGGGGGTGGATCACACCGCCAACTTCCCAACTTCGGGCAAATATTTAGAAAATCTTAATAGAAAACTCAATATTGATTTGGAATTGGCCCGACCCGAGACTCGAACCCAGGACCTCATGTCTGTAGTCGAACATGCTAACCACTAGACCAATGAGGCAGTCCACCAATGACCAATAATACTGTACACAGGCAAATTCTCTTTGCCCTCAAACTCAAAAACAGTTAAGTATACAATAAATATATAATATTAATATTCAACTGCATTTGTTGTGGGTTCTTTTCAGGACAGGGCATGAAGGAACCCTCGTAATTTTAGATTTTAAGTTGTTTTTGAACATCATCAGTCATTGAATATTTTGCGTGGAAAGTCCCATTTTTTTATAATTCAAAAGCCTACTATGAAATGTTTAAACCAATTTTTAGGGCGTCTGATCTTAAATAGCTTAACAAGTGTTCAAGAAATTATATAAGAACTTTAACACAACTTTAACAATGTCAAAAACGTATCAGACGCGTATCTCTCATGATTTCACTGTACTGTAGATATTTTTACACACAAGAAAACAAAAATAACAAAAGAAAACATCACAACGAGAACATGGCTTAAGTGTACAAATATTATTCTTCTATAATAAGAGAAATATCGTACGCTTCCATGACAAATAAATGTCTCCCTTTCCTTCAATAGAAATCTATCAAACGTCGATGTATCACAACTTATTACTGAAGCAAATGAACCGATAACAGAGTTACATGTTTCTTGACTGATGTAGCAATTCTGAAGAGATCTATACGATGTGCTTTCATCTATTGAATGTATTACTAGAGGTTGATAGTACAACAGGTCTTGTTATCCTGGACGGTTCGGTGCTGTTGCAAGAATTCATACAAGCTAGACGCCTTCCGCTGCTTGGTTGTTATGTAGAGGAAATAGACCCGCTGTGTAAAGCGGAAAAGTCAAAGTGGGGATTCCCCATCTCACTGTCAGCGTTGTTTTCATTACTGTTAGTACGTAAACAAAAAATGTTACTACACACTGACATTTTGTTTGCAACACTTTATAACTCTCAAAATTTGTTTTCATATTATTTCTAATGTACGACTGATGATGCTATTAAAGAACGACTTAGACGAGTTAAAGTTACGAGGATTCATTCGTGCCTTGTTTTGAAAAGAAATCACAACAAACTCATGGTGACCTTTTTATTCTCATCATCATAACACCACCTTTTTCTTGCCTTTATCCTACTAGGTGGTGTCGGCACAGTATGTTACCTTTCACCACTTGACTCTATCCGCTATCATTTCTGCATTCACACCCCTTGCACACATATTCTCTTTCACACAGTTCATCCACATTTTTTTGGTCGTCCTCTCTCGGCCCTGCCACTTACCATCACATTTAAGGCCTTCTTGCATACATGGCTAACCGCCCTTCTCATGATATGTCCTTACCAGGATAGCCTTCCACTCTTTAACTTAATAACTCGGTCACTGGTGCTACTTTCACACTTCCTCTAATATACTCATTTCTAATATTATCTAATTTCGACACTCCACACATCCATCTCAACATTCGCATCTCCGCTGCATGCAATTTCCTTTCATTCTCCCCTTTGGTGGCACAGCACTCTGACTCATACAGGATGACCGGTCTTACGATCGTCTTATATATATAGTATAAATTTATCGTCTTATATTTAATTAAAATAAATGACAAGGTAAGTATCAGACCATTAACGTCCCACTGCTGAGCACAAGCCTCCTCACTCATACGAGAGAGGTTTATTATAGCATGGAAACCCCACGCTTCTCCACTGCGGTTGGCAGGCATAGTACACAAGTATACTCTCTATTCCTTCACTCTCATAGTCTAATGTGACGGTAATCCGACACAACGGGAGAGATATCAGGCACTGGACAGGCCAACTAAACAACACGGGGCAAATACTGAGAAAACCTTAATAGTAACTCAAAATAGGTTTTTGAATTCGTCCAACCATTGACTCGAACTGGACCTCATGTCTATAGCCGAACAACGTGACCGCTACACCAATGAGGCAGACAAGAATAATACTAAAACTATATCGCGAGAAGGTTAACGCTTGACTGTAATCTCACCTGAAATGACGATACAGTCTAAGATGGAAGCGCACTAAGTGATAAGAGGCAGTTTAACCCTGATGGTTTCTACACAAGATCCTACTGGAAAGCAATTTTATTGCTTTGAACGACTTTACTAGTGGAGTGGTAACTAGACACGGCCGAAGCCCATTCATCTATAATCAGACAAACTTGAAAATAAAAGATAAGGCAAGGTGAGTAAAAGCATATTTACGGTAGACAGCTGAGTACAAGGCTCTTAGTAGAAAAAAGGGGGTTTATAGAACATAGACCTACAACGCTGCTTCCATTCTCATAGTCCAATGACATGTAATCCTATACGACCGGAGAGAGATCAGGCCTAGAACCGACAGTATAACCGACATAACACATGGCAAATGCTGCGAATTTCTTAACAGAAAACTGGATATCAATTCGCCTGACCTAGGCCTTAAACCCAGGACTACTAAACCAGTGAGACACGGAGCAATTTGAAACAGCAATTGAATGCTATTGAAGCAAATAATTCTACCATTGCACCAGCGAGTCTGTTATGTACCAATTATAGATAGAAAGTTATACAAACTGCTGAAAATTAATTTATCTCTTTGTGGATAGTTGTAAGTTTGTTGTTGAACAAACAATTTGTCCGTGTACCACCGGGAACGTATTAGCCAAAGCTTTGTGTTTCTGATTTATTTACTCCGTGTTCGCTTTTAGATGCAATTCAAAAAAGTTTGTACATTTCTATATTTCACAGTGACATTTTACAAGCTAATTTCTTGCACATCTATATGTATATATTTTTTTAACAGAATACAAACTGCTCCTTACTTAATTTAAATAAATCTCAGTAGATATATGTACCCTGCCATGCGACAGTAATCTGTTAGTGAATAGCTTTTCAAAGACCAATGGCGTTGATATCACTTTGGGTTGGTATAGTCTTCTTTACCAACCTTTGGTATCACTCTGATGGTAGCAACATTTCATAGTGTAGGAAAATATCCTAAAGAGAGGCATCTGTTGTAAATTCCTAGCAAGATTGGTTAGAGTCGAATGTTTCGTAGCAAATATCAGATGTGAAGTCATCTCCTCTAGGGGCATTTTTGGGGCTAATGATCTTTTTAACTTCAACCCTTGTAAATAGAAGGGCTTTTATATGTACAGCCCAAAGTGTCTTCCTGTTTTTGGTAGGTTTGCTTGTAACACTTTACCGTAGGCACTTTTGCTCTTATGTTTGAGTTTCCAGGTCGTCGTAACGTATTAACAAGTAGTTGTGCTGACTGCAAGGGTGGTAGCTCCCGTCTGCTGATGAGCAAAGTAGCTTATCGGCTCCTACATTGGAACCGCTTTTAATGTTCATCTATATATTACTATTGGTCGAAATTCATAGTTAATTTAATTTATAAGTTTGAACAATATTAGTTTCCTATTGACTATACTCATAAATTTTACAAAGCCACTGTTTCGTCCTACCCGGTCATCCCCGGTTGTAGAGGAGTACATCTACCTGGGACACACGATCCAATTAGGTAGGTCCAATTTTTAAAAAGAGGTCAACCGTCGAATCCAACTCGGATGGGCAGAGTTCAGTAAACTACGGCACGTCGTTTCATCCACAATTTCTCAGTGCCTCAAGACCAAGGTCTTCGAACAGTGCGTAGCGATTACATATAGTTCCGAGACATGGCCGCTGACTATGGGCCTAGTAAGAAGAATCAGAGTCACTCAGAGGGCAATGGAGAGGGCTATGCTCGGGGTTTTTCTACGTGATCAAATCAGAAATGAGGAGTCTAAAGTCTACCGAATTGCAAAGCTGAAGTGGCAATGGGCAGAGTGCATAGTTCGCAAAACCGATGGACGTTGGGGCCCGAAGGTGGCGGCCTCGCACCGGAAAACTCAGCTTCGGCAGACCCCCCACCAGGTGAACCAATGACATCAGGGGGGTCACCGGCAGCCGGTGGATACAGGCGGCGCAAGATCGGGCCCAGTGGAATTTTTTAGGAAAGACCTTTGTCCAGCAGTGGATGTGTATTGGTTGAGACGACGACGACGACTGTTAATTTGCTTATTTTTTTCGATCAAATTCTATGTAATTTAAATAAGAAGAAGAACCAAATAATATTTAAAATAAAAAATTTGCACATTGCACTTGTTGCATGTTGTAAAGTACTTGTTGCATCTTTGTAAGCAATAAAATCTATATACCATTTTTCAGTGTTAGATAGTCCATTTATCGAAGAAAGCTATAGTCTATGTAAGTGCATATTAGACTAATTGGAACGGTGCAACAATGAAGAGTATTTCGAAATCGGGAATTTTTTTCCTTTTGAAAGCTTCCCGTGAACTCGCTGCATAAATAGTTAAAGTTTAGCAAAAATCATGTATGACGAAATTGTTCCCCTTAAAAAGTTCTATAAAAAAGTCCACAACAGTAACTGTCAATCATTATAGATTGGTTCACTAGAACCATTTTATTTTAACCAAATTTGTTCCCTCTCTGTTTTCCCTTCAGATCTCATGATATTTGTATAAAAACCAACATGATCTTAACTATATTATTGAATAAAGTTTAGCAAAATGTGAAATCAGGGTTTATAAATGGCCACTTTATATTTACTCGAGTGGTATCTGTTTTGGACGTAGTTAATAAGCTGTGAGCTTTGTTGCTGAGTGCGCCAAGAACAATCTTCTAACTTTATTGTTATCATAAACTTGGTTGGTAAGCACTTGCTCTTGATAAGTAGAAATAAACACTTATTCAGACACTTTGAACTCATTCTACACTAAAATCTTTATCTTACTTTGAAAAGTCTTTATTTTACAACCCATACTTTAAAAGAATCAAAATAAACAAGACAGACTCTTGCAACCTAGACGTTCATAAAGAACGTGTTTACCCGTATTCCCATAGAGTCGGAATATACCAGAGAAACAAAATCATTTCCTGGATATTTCCAAATTAATCGGCCAATTGCATTAGGGTTATAATGTCATATGAACTATAGTCTTTCTCGACAAGTGGACTATCCAGTCTAAACTAATATTTTAAAGAGGAAACGAGTGGTGAGGAATGATTGATTTTGATCTTTAGACTAAAAGCAGAGATCGCTCTTCTCACTTAATAGCTGTCTACAATATCAATAGCATTCTCTGAACATGCGATTCTAAGGTAACATTGACACCTTAATTTGGGAAAGCAGACTCTTTATTTTATTATTATTATTATTATTATTATATATAATATAATTTTTTATTATTATTAAATCTTCAAAAGATACCCGGCTTTTTCAGAGGAAAGGACAGGTTTTTTAGGATTATACCCACTAAAACGCCCTCGGTGGCCTTCCTCTGCATATGTAAGGCGACACCAGGCTCTCCAAGGAACTTTCATCTGGTGCCTCCCTTGTGCGATGTCTTACGCATCCAATGATCATTTTTACTACAATGAAGCCTAAGGCCACGTTAAGCTACATTCTTCTCGGGGTTGTATACTAAGCAACGGTGGGAGCCCTCTCTTACCGCTCGCAACCCCACAGACTGAAGACTGGAGCATTCCACGACTGCAAGGCGGCTGTGTCACCCCTGCGTCTTCGTCTCCGCGTTGGATCGGCTCACTCTCGCACCCGCTCGGCGGTCTCCTTTTTAACCAAGACAGTTTCGCAAAAGGAGACCATCGCCCTCTAAGCATCGTATTTTGTTAGTATGGTCGTAATTACTTTTGTTGGTTAAAGGTCTTCGCGAATCCTGTCTATTAATGCACGCCGCTCAACAGCCCACGCCGGGAAGACCGCAAGTGTGTGCTGAGCGTCGTCGCACTCCCCACCGCTGTGGTAACACTGCGCTGTCGTCTCGTGTCCTATTCGACACAAGTATTGACTGAAACTACCACGTCCAGTCAGTACCTGTGTCAGTCTAAAGATGACGCTCCCCGATTGACGTGCGTTCCTCTCCTCCCCAAGCCGAAGTCGCCATTCGTCCAATGCTTGTCGGTGTGCTTGCCGTCCGAGAATCTTGATCTCGCCTGTACCGTTTCTACCACTTCGACGAAGTAATTGTGACCCATGATAGATTCTCGTTTCTATCTCCGCCAAAATGTCTAGCGGATCTTTCCTTACAGACTAATTAATAATAATACTTTGAAGTAATCTACCTTATATGTAAATGTATTATCTAAGTCTAGAGTCCAAAGACTATGCTTAGTTTACTGTAATGTCTATTGACTCACACTGTTCTTGAGTTCTTGCTTAAAAATACTACACGACACTATATTGTGTCACTGCGCTTTCGCTAACTCAAAAGGTTTTGTTCTTTTAAGTCTTCTCTTTGTCCGTGTGATATCCAGAAGTTTAACATCGGGATTCACGTGATGGCGAAGGTTTCCTCTTTATTGATAAGGTGATTTCCCATATTTTCACGGGACCAAGAACTGCGCTGGTAACACCACGAGAAACGGTTAGTATATATATATGTGGAATAACACATCTTAATAATGTTGGAGTCTCCACTGCTCCTCCATTATATTACAATGCTTGCACTAAAATGCCGTTTTCATGAAAATTTAATATATTTTCGCGTTTTATTCATTTAGATACACATGTATTATATCTATATGAGCAGAGTTAATGTATATTTTTCTATAGTCAATTCTGGATTATTAGAAAAACAGATATTTTTCACGTGACACTAAAGAAAAAAATTAGAAGCATGCGTACAAAATACACATGTCAGAAGTGAAACAAATTTTTCAGTCGTTTATATATATACTTTAGATTTCTGAGACTTAAAGGGAGGGGAAAATGAAGATATGTTAGGAATTTAATCAATTTAATTGTCATTAAAAGTGTTGAAAATTAATACAAATAATTTATTGAAATCTCAATTGACGAATTGTAAATAAAAATACCACGTGTTTTTTTGTCAATATTAGAAATTATTAGATGAATTTAAAATTTAGAAAAGAGAATATGTGAATATATGATGAAATAGTATATTACATACTTAAATGACGAATGGCAAATTTAAATGCCACATATTATCTGTAAATATTAAAATTACCTTACCTTCAAACGAATTAGCATATAAAACGCTGCAAATTTTCGTGACGCTAATCACGCGTTTCATTCGTAAAAAAATTACAATCTTAGGGATATATTATGAATGCTCCTCATATAACTTGCAAAATAAAGATATAATTGTTATAAATTCTAGTAGGCTGCATAAAATTGACAAATCAATCAAGGGCAACTGTATACGTTTCTATAACAAACTCGCAGAAGAAGTCACAAATATATCACTTAATGAATTTAAATATTTGATCAAAAACAAATTAATTGAGAGAACTTTCTATAACTTCAAAGACTATTTGGAAGAAAATCGAAAAAAACATAGTGTGTGACACCCGACTGAGATTGTTGTGGGCTCTACTCAGAACAAGGGGCAATAGAACCCTAGTAACTTTAGATTGTAAGTAATTCTTTATATCGTAATCAGTCGAACATTGAAATAATATGAGGAAAGAACTTTTTGTGATAATTAAAAAGTGCTGTAAAAGCCTACTTGAATAAAGAAGTTTTGAATGTGAATTTATACATACATAGTGTCACACCTCATTCCTATAGGGGTAGGCAGAGACCACGTCTTTCCACTTCTTTTTTGTCACTGGGAAATACAATTTACGTATTAAGCCATGACATGACCGATGACCAGTCAGGAATGTGGATGGAATGTCTGGAAGCGGAGCGGAACCCTCTTTATCCATTAGTGATGCACCAGGTGATCAGCTTTCGCATTTTGCTCCGATAAGTCGATGCGCAAACATGCGCCGCCTTGTATTCCGCTCCCATCCGTGGTGAGGGGGAGCATCCACTGCATCCTCCCTCTCTCTCTCGTGGACTTCCTTTAGCGAAACTACCGTCTCGCAAAAGAAGGCCACTTCCGACGTCCTTCCTCTTGCCATGATCCTTGCATATCTCTTTCGCTTCTTTCATTCTCATTAAACCTTTTAGAGCGCTCTTGACTTTTATTTAAAATATCCTGGATTTGGTCCAGGAACGTTCGCCTTGGTCTTCCCCTTCCAACTTTCCCATTCACTCTTGACTCATAAATCCTTTTTGTCAGTCTCCTTTCATTCATTCTCTCTACGTGCCCAAACCATCTAAGCATACCTTTCTCAATTTTAGTCACTACATCTACTTTTATACTACAAACTTCACACAATTGTGAATTTATTATATTTAATTATTACACTAATACGGACTAAATACTCATTAAAAATTGTAAAATTATTTATTTCATAAAAATTATAATAATGATATCTCGTGGCCTTCTTTTTAGCATAATGAAAACCTTTATTAGAAGACCTCGCTCTTCCATGTTATATTTATTATTATTTTTGTTTACAAAAGAAAAACATGCATTAAAATAAGGCAAGAAGATTGTTAATATATAAGTGTGTGTGTGTGTCTGGACATTGGAATTGATGTAAGTGATTTTATTTAAATATTAGATGTTAGTAGTGATTCCACCTCATCATAGTTTAAAGAGATTAAGTAATCTGTAACTGAACTTCAGCAGTCCTTAATTTTCATGAGATATGTATTTAGTATCCAGTTAATCAAATTGTATAAATAATTAGACTAATGGGAATATTGATTTTGAACAAAAGCTCTTCTGGAGGGATGAGTTTCAGCAACAATATTCTTTCTTTCTGTTGCTGTAAATTCTAGTAGGCTACATAAAATTGACAAGTCATTCAAGGGTAAATGTATACGTTGCTACAACAAGCTCCCAGTAGAAGTTACAAAGATGTCTCTTAATAAATTTAAATCTTTTATTAAAAGAAAACTAATTGAGAAATCATTCTATAATTTGAAAGAATACTTAGAAGACAAAAAAGCGTGGGAGTGAATGAATTGCTCTATATGTATATAGATATAGAATATTTTTAAATTAAATATTGTAATGATGATAACAAAAAAAAAAAGAACACCCGACTGAGTTTGTTGTGGGCTCTTCTCAGATCAGGGCGCGAAGGAACCCTCGTAACTTTAGATTGTAAGTCGTTCTTTTATGTTATCATCAGTCATTCATTTAAATAATAAATAGAAAAAAAAAACGATATTTGACGATTCAAAAGTGCTGTAATAGGCCTACTTGAATAAAGATATTTTGACTTTGACTTTGACTCTTTTTTTAGTCGATAGCAAGAAGGGCATAGATTTGTGCTTCCTCAGGATGACTTTCGAGTTCAAGCTTTCTAATCGCAAGTAGTCTCAAGCCGGAGTAGAGCAGCGAACTAGGAAATGTATATGATTTAAAAAAACATAACTTTTAGCAGCGAACGTTGAGCTCTTTACTG
This sequence comes from Elymnias hypermnestra, assembly GCA_015832385.1. Taxonomy (NCBI): domain Eukaryota; kingdom Metazoa; phylum Arthropoda; class Insecta; order Lepidoptera; family Nymphalidae; genus Elymnias; species Elymnias hypermnestra. The sequence goes on along the minus strand of JACTOM010000935.1, from coordinate 2,008,950 downwards.
AAACTCCCCAAACAGTTATGCAATTACAAATGACTGATTGAACAAAGGTGTCTCAAAGGGCTAGACTGGCAGTGCATGCTGGAGTGTTAGTGCCAACACTTATGTATGGAGGTGAAAGTTGGGTATGGCAGAAGAATCACAAAAGTAAAATAAATGCGGTAGAGATGAGAGCGTTGAGAAGCATGAGTGGATTAAAACTGAGTGACAGAGTGAGAAATAGTGTGATAAGAGAACGTTGTGGTATAAAAGAAGACGTAGTGACTAAAATTGAAAAAGGCATGCTTAGATGGTTTGGGCACGTGGAGAGAATGAATGAAAGGAGACTGACAAAAAAGATTTATGAGCCAAGGGTGAATGGAAAAGTTGGAAGGGGAAGACCAAGGCGAACGTTCCTGGACCAAATCCAGGACATTGTAAATAACGGCCAGATCAAGAGTACTCTAAACCGACGAACTTGTATGAAAGGTATAATGAGAATGAAAGAAGCGAAGGAGATATGCAAAGATCGTGGCAAGTGGAAGGATGTTGTCTCTGCCTACCCCTATGGGAATGAGGCGTGATGCTATGTATGTATGTATGTATGCTTGAACAAGTGTCAGATAAACAGTATGTAAAATATGAAATATAAAGTTAAGTCAGAACTAATTTTGTTGAGTCAGCTAGAATAGATATAGGAATACCACTGATTAGGGGATATGGAAAGTACAATTTTAACGTCATTTTAGTGCCCTAACAGCAGTATGGTGGATAATGATTTCCTGCAGTACAGGATGTAATGTGTGCAAGGCTGGCTGCCAATCTACTGACTAAACACAATTAACGGCCTACGTATGAATATAACTCAGGCTACAATTTCCACACGCTGTTTACATAATTATCACTAGCCTAACTAGCCAGGCATCCCCTGGATAAAACCATCCATAAAAATTCGTGATTTGTCGTAAGGTTTACTATAGTTTTTCGATTGATTACGGAGACAACGACAAGACCTAACTATTTTATTATACAAGTTATTATGAGAACGCTTCCGAAAACGAAAGACAGACGATAGTACTAATGACACCTTTGATGATAGGAAGGAAATAAATGCGTGCGTACAAAGTACACATGTCAGAAGTGAAACTTCCTTAGCAAACCAATTTTTAAGTCCTGTTTATATATATAAAAAATCTAAAACTTTCGATTTCTGAGACTTTTTTTTCCCGCTGGGAAATTCTTTTACGCACCCCTACCACGAGGGCAGGGAGTGTGGGACTCGCTAGCTTAGCTAGAATACCCACTAAAACCCAGCGACACCCTCATCATCCTGAATCGGAAGTGGCAGAGGCTCCGTTACGCATTCGTTCTGACACTTACGGTTGCAACCGGCAAAGAGTGGTTAAAGGAGAAGGCAGAAGGCGCTCAAAAAGACGCCTCCTTCCACCCGGCCTCCGCCTTCGTAGGGGCGGGGCATCAGCAGCACTTTCTCTCTCCATTGCCTCCTTCAACGAGATGACACCCTCTCAAAAGGAGGCTACTGCATTCCATCCTGCCTCACTGCCAAGCACTGAGTCGATTATACTTGGCAATGAGAGATCCTCTCCAATCTGCGACACCAGAGGATGACGTTGCGGTTCCCATGCCGGACATTCTGCCACAGTGTGATCCGCCGTATCGACGGGTGCACCACACTGATGGCAGACAGGTGATTCTTCACGCCGCATTATAGAAGGAGGGAAAAAGGAAGATATATTAGGAATTTAATGAATTTAATTGTCACATGTAAACAAAACGCTAAATGTTATCTGTAAATATTAAAACTAACCTTCAAACGAATTGGCATAAAAAAACTCTACACATCGGCGTGACGCTAATCACACGTTTCATCCGTGAAAATGTTACCCTCATGCGCCTAAAGAAGTTTCATTTCAAAAAATCAGACTTTTAACACGTTTTATTAGCATTGTTTACGCTTCATCATATTAGTACAACTAAATGAAACGATAGTTTCATGAAAAATACATTACTTTATTTTCTTTTAAACCAGCAATAAAATACAAAGTCAAAGAACAACTGATGCTCGGGTCAACGAAGATACAGGGCCAGGGCCGGTGTGCGTGTAAAAAAATGTCTAGGTGAAAGTTTGAAAAACTGCCTTTTTTGTAAAGTAATGTATTTTTACTAAAATGATGGAGCGTAAATAAAACTTTTTATTTTTTTTTAATTAGGATCGTTTCTTTCCCCAGCATAAAAGGTGCCATTAGTACAATCGTCTGTCTTCAGCGGAAACTTGTTCAACGGAGTGAAAGTTCCTACTAAATCATTGAATTTTATCTAAATACCGGCTGATTCACGCAACTCTGTCTGCACCTCGTAACAGAGACAGAGAAGAAACTAATTTGGTTGGCAAAAATAGGTAATAGCAAGCTAACCTTAAAAGATAGACATATGTCGATGTAAATGTTTTTTTTTTTTACTTGTAAAGAGTAAAATTTCAGTCACACATATTTTTTGTGTAACTTTAACCGTTTACATAAGTTACACACGCAACGTAAGCTCTCAAACGGAAAACCAACGATTTTTTAAAAATTTATCCTTGTTCCACCGCTCCTATTGTCCTTATCGTGGCTTATGGTCTTCCTTAATAAATGGGCTATCTAACAATGAAAGGATTTTTCAAATCGGACTAGTAGTTGCTGAGATATGCGCGTCCAAGCAAACAAACTATTCAGCTTTATCATCTTACTACAGCTATACTACAGCTTACTACAGCTTACTACACCAGTAATATGAAATTGAAGAAATAGTGATTGTATTAAAGCATACACTTGTGTACTATGTTTTCCAACGCATAGTGGTGCAACGTGATGGGTTTATGCTCTAAAAATACTCTATCCTATGAGTGTGGAAGCCTGAGTCTAGTAGTGAGACATTAATGGGCTTTTTTTGCTAGGAAATGCTTTCAGGCACCCCGACCTTAGGTCAGGCGTGTGGGGCTTGGCGAGGAAGAAGACCTCGCAATACCCACTAAAATCCAGCTGAACACTCTTCAACCATAAATAAGCAAGGCACCAGGAGTTCAACTTTCGAAATCGTCCCTGGTACCCCACATGAGTCCAACTAAGGATTCAAGGAGCTGGGACAAGGTGCGCAAACACGCGCCGACTAGTATTCTGCCTCCATCAACGGTGAGGGAGCGCATCCGCTGCATTCTCCCTCTCTCGCTCATGAGCGTCTTTAAGCCAGACTACGGTCTCGCAGACGAAGGTCACTCCTACCCACATCCTCATATTGTAGAGCATCGCACATATAATGATCCCCAGCGAGACAGCGCTACCAGAAAGTGATGCTGAGGCGCCCAGGCCGAACCACATTGTTCACAATCTGCCACAGTATGATGCATTGAGTCGATAGCTGCACCACATTTTTGGCAAGTGTGTGACTCCTCTCGGCCAATTCGATGCAGGAACTCTCCGAATCATCCATGCCCGGTCAGAACCTGCACCAATCTGTAAGAGAGCGACCCATACCCTCTGGAAAGCCATTTTTCTAGATCCGGTCAGACCGCCACAATGGCCACGCCCGCTACTAGGGACCCGAGGTCTTTCTTCCCATTTTTGGACCAGAGCCTGTTCGGCCAAAGCTCTGATACTCTGGACCTCATCGGCATCAGGCCACAGGCTCTGCGCCCGCTTCTCACACGGAGGATTGCCGGCAGAAGAGTCGCTGCTGTCCAGGATACTGTACGGTAGCCGCGTATTTCCCTCATCGCTATTATCCTCTGTGCCTTATGCAAGCAGAGGATATTTGGTGCCATCAGGGCATCGACCCATACGGGTGCACCAGACTATAATGGGCTGGTTATTACTTTACCTTACCTACAGTCTTTTTTTAATATTAAAATAAATATACTCATTACGAATTGCGTAACCCTTTTTTCAAAGTCGCCTAAAATACGCTGCCATTAATTTTATATTTCTGTGATCTGATATTAAGTTGTAAAAAATCTTAGACTTATATTTATTATTCAAACAAATACATTACTTGTTGACGTCAATTCTTACTCACAAAGAACAGCTTTTTTTCTAGTAATTGAGGGTATCAGTTTTCTTTTTCGCAGAAAATAAGTCTTTGAAAATATTTCATATTTTATTCATTTTATGATTCACCGAGTTTCAGAATATAGTGGAGTTAAGAGCACTTCATGTGAACTGAATTCCGTTTGCTTTTCAATCGGAATATGAAAAGTGTAATATTTTACAAAAAAAAATACTTGAAACTCTCTCGACTTCGTTAGAAAATAATACTGAAGATACTACAAAGAAACAACATATTTGTTTATATAAACAATGTCTAGTTCCTTGTTTTCTTTAATGTCGCCTATTATTATTCCTTCCATCTATCTCATGTCGCATTACAGTCGCTCGCAGAATAGGTCGTAACGCTGAAGGCAACCTCCAGAGCAGCCCAGGCCAATATGGTACGAATGCACCAGCACCTATGCATCAGCAGTTTCAATTGTTTCGTGATTTCATAAAACCACAGAATATCATTTAAATTAAAGTAAAAAAAAATCTCTTTCTATCTCTATCTCTAATCTAATTGTATTGTTGATGATAAAGAATACGTGACTGAGTTTGCTGTGGATTGCAATGGAACCACAACTTAAGATTGTAAGGCGTTCTCTTATATCACATCATCATCAATATGAAAACAATATTTGACGGTTCAAAGGTGCTGTAAAAGTCTACTTTAATAAGTTATTTTACTTAAATTCCAGCTATACTTCACAATGTCATCAGCATAATTCCTTAATCCTGAGAAATATGGGGAAATCAGAATCTAATGGGTTTTTAGGCGACTTTGCGAAAGTAGTTAAGCTGAATGTCAGCTGTATAAGCTTAGTGGTAGAGTATTGTGGGTTAAAACAATCTCCGACATTGGTTGAAGGGTTGCAAAATCTATAGCGGATATTGGTGGAAACTCTTTCTGTGTTCTATCTTCTTTTTAGTCCAACACTAACGCAGCGATCATAGACATCGATTGTTTAGAACTTTCCATGACTCTCATGACAAATTGTAACAGTGGATTCTCGTTGACTTCAGTACTTTTAGTGGTAATTTACAACCTCAAGGCCACTTTAGCGTCGTCTACTCTGGGTAGGCGTTCATTCCGCCAATTATTCCATCATCAGGCCCTTGTCTATCCAATAAGGATATTCACGAAAAATAGATACCAGAGCCTTATCCTTTATCCAGCACGGAACATGACGTAAAAGCCTTCTCTGTTAACCAGCAGAGAGCATCACATAAGATGAATGTCAGAGCCTTCTCTGTTATCCAGCAGGGAGCATCACATAAGATAAACGTCAGAGCCTTTTCTGTTATCCAGCAGGGAGCATCACATAAGACAAATGTCAGAGCCTTCTGTGTTATCCAGCAGGGAGCATCACATAAGACAAATGTCAGCGCCTTCTGTGTTATGCAGCAGGGAGCATCACATAAGACAAATGTTAGCGCCTTCTGTGTTATCCAGCAGGGAGCATCACATAAGATAAATGTCAGGACCTTCTCTGTTATCCAGCAGGGAGCATCACATAAGACAAATGTCAGAGCCTTCTGTGTTATCCAGCAGGGAGCATCACATAAGACAAATGTCAGCGCCTTCTGTGTTATCCAGCAGGGAGCATCACATAAGATAAACGTCAGAGCCTTCTCTGTTATCCAGCAGGGAGTATCACATAAGATAAACGTCAGATTCTTCTCTGTTATCCAACAGGGAGCATCACATAAGATAAATGTCAAAGCCTTCTGTGTTATCCAGCAGGGAGCATCTCAAAAGATAAATGACAGAGCCTTCTCTGTTATCCAACAGGGAGCATCACATAAGATAAATGTCAAAGCCATCTGTGTTATCCAGCAGGGAGCATCACATAAGATAAATGACAGAGCCTTCTCCGTTAAACAGCAGAATGCATCACATAAGATAAATATCAGAGCCTTCTCTGTTATCCAACAGGAAGCACCACATTAGATAAATGTAAAAGCCTTCAGTGTTATGCAGCAGGGAGCATCACTTAAGATAAACGTCAGAGCCTTCTCTGTTATCCAGCAGAGAGCATAAGGAAAGGTAGATGCCTCAGACATTTGGGATAGTCTAGGTGTTAATAACGTTCTTTCCCTTAGTCCTCTTATTCCCTCGAGTTTTTTAACCATGATCAATTGAGTTTAATATAATTAATTTTCTCGTTATTTCGCACAATAACCGCAGTTTCAATTCCAAATTTTGAGCTTTATGTAGTAAATGGTGTCCAACGTTATAACACGAAACAAATGCACACCAAAATACCTGGAATACCTAATGCGAAATTCAATTATACCTTAGCGCCCCCGCAAATTCAATTTCTGTACCGAAAATGTCATTTTCGTCGTGTTTACACTTCACATATTTCGATTTTCTAATAGTATTTTGACACTATCAAACATTACTTGAGAAATTCATTCTAATCTTTCCTTGTACTATTAATTTCGATTCACTACAAAAAAAAATCGATTTATATGTAATTCTATGTTTAAGGTATATATTTCTATGTTCCATGTTATTTTAAGTATGAGATCATGAGAAGGCTTCATATTATTCAAATATTAAAATTAGCCAAAAAGAATATGAGCTTCTGTATCTTGGAAAACCTCGGGACCCCAGTAGCTGGTGGCGCAATGGCTGGGCAGACAACGCGGATTGCTCTCTTACTGGCTGATGCAGGTGCTAACTGGTTATAGCTGCCTCGGAAAATAACTGCACCAAATCGTTGATTGTGAACCATCGGCTACCTGCCATGAGTGTGCTCCCATAGACGTCATCTTCTTAAGTCGCTGATTGGACCTTCTGTGAAACTGTCATTTCGTTGAACAGGGACGGCAAAGCGAGAGGGGGAATATAAACAAGGCACAGTACCCACGACGGAGGGGAGTAGGGAACAGAAGACGGAGGTTTATCCAACTCCTCCCCTGTATTGCACTTGTTTGCCGATTTAATTCGGAGGGGCCTTGGTGGAATGCCATAACGAACCTCTAATCTTTCCATTTAAAAATGACGAGGGATTCGCTGAGTTATATTGGGTATTCTGGTACTACCAACGAGACCCACACTCCCGCCTGTCTCATAGATAATTAAGAAAGTAAGTAGCAGCCCATTAACGTCCCACTGCTGGGCACTCCGAGAAGCGAGGTTTTTTTAGAGCATAGACCCACTACGCTACTCCACTGCGGATTGGCAGGCATAGTACACAAGTGCACTCTCTATTCCTTCACTCTCGTAGTCCGATGTGACCGCAGGACCGACGGCTTAACGTGCTCTCCGAGGCACGGGGGTGGGTCACACCGCCAACTTCCTAACTTCGGGCAAATATTGAGAAAATCTTAATAGAAAACTCAATATTGATTTTTGAATCGACTCGAACCCAGGACCTCATGTCTGTAGTCGAATATGCTAACCACTAGACCAATGAGTCTCATAGGTGGGATGCGTAAGTTTCCCAGCGACAAAAAAATGGGTTCTGTATCTTAACTATAATATTTATTCGATATGTTTGTGTATACCTGTTAGTTCCCTGAATAATTCCACAATAATCCTATTCGTTACAATATCCAAAGCAATTTGTCTAAGACAATCTAATATAAATGTACTGGCACAAATAAACACCAATCCTGAATCTAACGCTATATTGAAAGTGCCGAGTTGATTGGAATTTATAACCTTTTCCTTTCGACTTAATGAAGTTGTATTGCATTTCTGGGGCGTAATGTTCACGATAAATAACGAACTCGGTTCAATGTTTCGTTAATGCGTGTCCGTTTTCACAAATGTAAATCCCGATGCCTTACAACTTTTAAAGACACTGAATTATAAGTTAAAGAGAAACTTTAAGAATATAATATCTAAGCAATTATTAATTTATTGGGAGATGTATTGTGAAAGCGGAAGTAGTACAATTATTAATTTACTGCAATTATTGTTCAAAAGGAAACGGAAGCGCTCTTTCATGCTATTTCGTTCTCTTTCGTGTATCGTTACCGATGTTTCGCCCCACCACGGGGAAGCCATATAAAAAATCTGGTAAAGATACACGAGGCAATACCTGTCCGATTGTCCTTTTCAGCAGCAGCAAACGTTGATCCAAGCCTAGGTCCGAGCCTCGCAGGAGGCGCCCTTAGAGCAACGTTTTCCCCCGACACAGCAGGATAGGATAAAAGCCTTCAGTGTTATCCAGTAGGGAGCATCACATAAGATAAATGTCAAAGCCTTCTGTGTTATTCAGCAGGGAGCATCACGTAATATAAATATCAGAGCCTTCTCTGTTATCCAGCAGAGAGCATCACATAAGACAAATGTCAGAGGCTTGCCTGTTATCCAGCAGGGATCATCAGGAAAGGTAGATGCCTCCCCCCAGCGCGTGCAGGTGAAATTGACATTTGGGATAGTCTAGATATTAATGACTTTATTTCCCTTAGTCCTCTTATTCCCTCGAATTTTTTATAAAGAAATTAAACCATGATCAATTGAGTCTAATATAATTAATTTTCTCGTTATTTCGCACTATAACCGCAGTTTCAATCCCAAATTTTGACCTTTATGTAATAAATGGTATCCAACGTTATAACACGAAACAAATGCACACCAAAATACCTGGAATACCTAATGGGAAATTCAATTATACCTTAGCGAGCCTTGCAGGAGGCGCCCTTAGAGCAACGTTTTCCCCCGACACAGCAGGGCCCTTCTACGGGCCCACCCCTCGGCAGAGCTTCTGCGCTCGTCATCCCTCTCGGTTACGCTGTAAAAGCCAAAAGCCAGTAGGGCTAACAGCAACTACACACTTCGAAAAAAAACACAGTTCAGTTACGTTTTTTAATAGTAAGTGTTGGAATTAGTAAAGTGTTGTGAATAATAAATATAGTGTTCTGAAAATAGTGTACAAGATATTGTAATAAATAATTGTAAGAAATTATATTTGTTTAAAACCACTTCGGAAGATAGAGCTTTTAAATACACTATACTCTATATATTAAAACGAAATGCAAAAACTTTGTACCCCAGTGTAGGAAGATTGCGTGGACGAAATAAAATATCCCATGCTTATCTATACTAATACTATAAAAAGAAAACATTTGTGTTTTTGTATGTTTGTTAAGGTTTGACTCAAAAACTACTAGACTAAATTTTAACAAAAAAAAGAACCGCCTTCAAAACAACTTACAAAAACATTAATATGCTCTAAAAAGTAAGAAATAATTGCGTATTCTTATATAGTGTTCTTCGTATTGTTATATTCGGAGTCGGTGTCAGCCAAGGAAGATGTTCGCCGGGTGTCCACTTGGCAGCTCTCGCGTTTCTCCCACCTACAGCTATATATGTAGGTATCTTGGCTGACACCGACTCCAAATATAACAATACGAAGAACACTATAAAAAATATGCAATTATTTCTTACGTTTTAGAGCATATTAATGTATCTGTAAGTTGTTTTAGCGGTTCTTTTTTTGTTAAAATTTATATTCATTTTTTGATATTTAGTGATCGCCATACCCGGGATCGAACCCAAAACCTTTATCCCATCGCTTCACACCTAATTTACCTTTGAAATATTGCAATGCAGCAACAAACGTAAGGTCATTGGCATTTAATAACAGGCAGTTATAGATTTTGCCAAAAATCACACTCTTACTGTAAGCCGTTGAGGAGTTCCATTGATCTTCATATTTAACAACGACTAGCACTTGACCATACCGAAGTTACGGTAGGCGACTCAAATATCTGGATAGCTTATAGAAGATTCTGCCGAGTATCGTTGATTTGCTCCTAAGAATTGAAGAGTTTCGTCACTTTGTCATGGGTTCTGATACCTTTCCAAACTGTCACAAAACAACCCTTGAAGTATATCCTTTCAAATAAAAAAATAATCATCGAAATCGGTTTGCGTGATGTTGAGTTATTCGTCCATTTGTCGCTCAGATGCTTACGCAAATTTAAGACTTATCCGGTTTTGTCATGGATTACATCATCAAAAATGGTTTTTAAAAAAATGGGACCCTATGACGAGCATCAACTTTTTTTTTAAATCATCAAGATAGATCCACCCAGTCGGGAGATATAAGGTAACAAACATAAAAAAAGGCAAATTGATAACCTCCTCCTTTTTTTGAAGTCGGTTAAAAAATAGGAATCCTTAAGATATGCATTAATGTAACCCAAGGTGTGAAACAGAAAATATTGAAGGTAGAACAAAAAAATGTTTTTTAGTTCTACTAATGTTATAGAACGTATTAATATCTACAAAAAAGTCCAGGATACCATATGTCTAACTACTGTAGTTATGCCACTGAAACTACTTTTTTACATTTTAAAAGTTAACAAAAGTGCCGTCAATAATCAAACCATAATATTCATATCTGTGTAAGTAAGTAAGTAAGTAGCAGCCCATTAACGTCCCACTTCTGGGCACAGGCCTCCTCACTCCGAGGAGCGAGGGTTTTTGGAGCATAGACCCACCACGCTGCTCCACTGCGGATTGGCAGGCATAGTACACAAGTGCACTCTCTATTCCTTCACTCTCATAGTCCGATGTGACGGGAATCCGACACGACCGGAGAGAGATCAGGCGCAGGACCGACGGCTTAACGTGCTCTCCGAGGCACGGGGGTGGATCACACCGCCAACTTCCCAACTTCGGGCAAATATTGAGAAAATCTTAATAGAAAACTCAATATTGATTTTTGAATTGGCCCGACCCGGGACTCGAACCCAGGACCTCATGTCTGTAGTCGAACATGCTAACCACTAGACCAATGAGGCAGTTATATCTGTGTATTAATCCTTATCCTATTAAATATATTTAGATATTACATTAAAGAGCGTTTCAATACCTGTATAATAATTTTTAAATTTATTAAAATCAGACATTTAATTCAAAAGATATAACGAATTAAATAATCTCAATGTAAAGAAAATAATGTACATTATTTTCTTTCGATTGAGTCGAAGATATGTCAAAGTCGATAGAGTGTCAAATGTTGTGTATAAGGAAGTTCTGAGACAATAAAGTATTACAATTAAATTAACTACTGGACCGATTTCGAAACTTTTTTCAGCACTAGCAAGCTACATTCTCACTTAGCTATATAAGCAATATTACTTTATCAAAAAAATAGGGATCCCTAATAAAAATGCATTAATGTAACCCAAGGTGTGAAAAAATTGGTTACATAAAATCTGACATCGCGAAAACTATTGAAGATAGAACAAAAAAATGGTGTACAATATTATAGAACGTGTTAATATCTACAAAAAAGTCCATGATGCCATACATCTAACTATTGTAGTTATGCCACTATAACTACCCTTTTCCACATTAAAAGTTAATAAAGGTGCCGGCAATAATCAAACCATATTATTCACTCCTCTTTATTAATCGTTATCCTATTAAATGAATCCATTTTATTAAAGACCGTTTCAATACCTTTAAAATATTATAAAAATTATTAAAATTGGACATTCATTTCAAAAGATATAACGAATTTAATTTATTATCCCGAGTCGAACTCCAGAGTGTTAAATGCAGTTCTGAGATAATAAAGTATTACAAATAGATCTTTTCTTTAATATCATAGAAGAAAGTGTTGCATTTTGAATATAATAATCAAGCTAAAATTACTTTAAAAAATCTTTAAATATTTGTAGAGGATTTTTTTATTTATTAATGACGGATACTCTACGTAAATGATGCAATGAATTTAAAATGTATCAGTTGTAAAATAAATTATCTAAATTTCAGGATTTAACGAGTTATCACTAAAGTAAGATCATACATTTATGTACGGCAACAATTTTTTTTATATAATGTTATTAAATATTACGTTGTACCTTAAAGCCGTTCATTATAAATGGAAACAAATATAAAAAAATATTCACATACGCACCTGTATCGCTAAGATATGACGACATAGCGCTCAGAGTTATTTTATAACAGCTTTCTAAACGTTAATTACGTTGCTTCATTTCACTGGTTAATTTTTTCCATTGGGTTGTAGTCTATAAGAGATATGTCAAAAACTCTGCTATGCAAAAGGTATATATATGTTACAGATTATTTATGGGTTGCAAAAGTTTCAGTTACATATTGTGCAATGTCATCTACAAAAACTCGCTTTAAATGAGTTGCTACTGAGTTTTCGAATGTGACTTTTCAAACCGATGATAGATTTGTTTACAGACTGCTTGAATAAAGTGAATTCTCCGGGTCTCCGCTGAAAACCAGCGTTGGGACGAAATCCCAACAATCGCTGAGCGGTGTTCCCTTTTTCGGCATCACATTTTTTTTTCTCTGCGGCTACTTGTTTTATGTAAGTGTGATGTAAGAAAATAAAAGGCTATTATTATTATTAATAATAATTCACCCCCGTAGTTTTAGAAGTAGGTCAACTGCCGAATCCAACTTGCCAGTGTTGCCAGTGATGACCTACAGTTCTGAGAAGTGGTCGCTGACTATGGGCCTCATGCGGAAGCTCAGAGTCACTCAGCTTGCGATGGAGAGGGCGTTTCTCTAGGTTATCGAATCAGAAATGATGATATACTAGTATACCCAAAGTCACCGACATAGTCCTACGAATCGCGAACCTGAAGTGGCAATGGGCGGGGCACATAGTCTGAAGGACTGATGAACATTGGGGGTCGAAGGTGCTGGAGTGGCGACCCCGCACCGGGCGGCGCAGTGTAGGCAGACCCCAACAAGGTGGACTGATGATATAAAAAGGGTCGCAGGCGATGCAAGATCGGGCCTTGTGGAAGTCATTATGTGAGACCTATGTCCAACAGTGGACATCCATCGGTTGAAGTGACTACACGCGTAGTTCCCTTGAGGTGGATATATAAGAAAACCCAAAATGACAATCCAAACCATCTGGAGACAAACAAAAACATTTTAACCGCTTTAAAAAGCCGTTTAGTGTAAATTTGCACGTGATAACCGTGATTTCAAACCTTACCTTAGATAAATTTCGGCAACACGCCTGCCCTATTTGATTTGTGGTAATTGATCTACAATTAAGGAACTACGCAAGCGATTCCCGAAGGATTGCCCTATCAACGCCTTGTGGTGAGAGTAAATTGCTTCCTACAAACGAATCAATTATAAATTACAGAAATAACAACAACATTATTTCATGTTATTCATCAAAATAATAAACATATTTTTAGTAAACGTGTATATATAAAAAGTATTCTATCCTTCGTATTCTTTAACAAGAGTATCTTAGAAATAAAAACAATATCTAATAGGTCTGAGAATCAGCTACTATCTATTTTTCATACCCCTAAGTGATAAAGGTTGTTCATCCACAATTTTTTTGTTTTAATTTTTGCACGAAATTATGCTTTTTTTATTTTTTGTGATACAGCACATAAAAATACATACAACCCTAAATTGTCACCTTTCTATCACCAACCCCTATTTTTTAAAAGCGATAATAGTATTTATATGGCAAAACAGCGTTTGCTGGGAACTTTTTCATCACAACTTGTTCCTAGATACGATCTTATAATAAAGATAAAATTCATAGAATTTTATATCTTTTTCCTCGCGTCTTGTATCTATTTACGATATTACAAATAATAATACAAAATAAATTTATATTTATATTTTGTAATTTTTCACCATAAGTTTATAATTTTTCACCATAACTTTGTAATATTTCATCTTAACTTTGTAATTTTAGACCCTCACTTAAGAATTTTGTAATTCTTACTATAACTATATAATTTTATATGTTTCACGTTATCTTTGCAATTTTTCACCCTAAAATAATAATTTTGTAAACTTTCACCTTATCTTTGTAATTATGTCATTTTTACCTTAACTTTTTAAAATACGATATTATAATATAATTTTATTTAAATATTTACGAAATGTTTAAAATAAATTGGACTTCATATACTTAAGCAAATATACTTTTTTGTTTCATTTAATTAAATTTTATTTATTTTTGTCCATAATATGAGAAATATAACAAATGGTGTTAGGTAACTTAATGGAAAGTTGCCATCATAAACTCCCAAAAGAAGTTCTACTGATATCTTTCAATAAATTTAAATTCATTATTCAAAGTAAGCCTTTCAAAATATCGTACTATAATTTCAACAATTACTGAAACAATAAAAAGCGTATTGCTCTAAAAGATTTAAAATTCTAATGAAGACAAAAAAATGGACACCCGACTAAGTTTCTTCTTAAAACCGTAAGCGAAGAAATTCGTAGTCATTTAAGAATGATTTTTTAATTTCATCATCAGCGTTTTTTTTGCTATTCGAAAGTTCTGTAAATCCAACTTAAATAAATAAAGATAGATACACCATCGACTTATCACTAGACATTCTTATAAATTTATGCCATAGATTCGTTCAGTATGACTAGCCATTACAGGTGTATACAGCACTATTGAATATAAAATTAAATTAAATTAAGTGTGATGTAAACAAAATGAAAAAGAGAAATGAAAACATGCAAATAAAGTAAGGCAATGAATAACAAATAAATGTAACTTAGTCTAAAACTAATCTAAATATGGAGAACATATGTCAATATCGCCTCTACGTGAGACTATGTTGTATGCTTCCATGAGTCTGTTCATAGGAGCATATCTTCCAACATTGGTCCTAGAGTAATATAAATTAAATGTACTTATGTGGTTCCTGGGGACCGATTATGGAACATTAATGTTAATTTTCTCATGAATACCTGAACAGTTAATATGACCATGTAAAATCTTATAGGGTTTTTACATCATAAATTTTACGCCGTGTTTCTCTTCTTTATGAATTTGATTATCTCTAAGAAATCTCTGACAGCAAACCTACCGTTTTGTGAAAACTAAATTTAACTACATTCAAATATGGGCCTCATACGAAAGCTCAGAGTCACTCAGCGTGCGATGGAGAGGGCTATGCTCGGAATTTCTCTCCGTGATATAGCTTAACGAATCGCGAACCTGAAGTGGCAATGAGTGGGGCACATAGTCCAACGGACCGATGGACGTTGGGGCCCGAATGTGCTGGAGTGGCGACCCCGCACCGGGCGGCGCAGTGTAGGGAGACCCCCCACAAGGTGGACCGACGACATAAAGAGGGTCGCCGGTAGCCGCTGGAGCCAGACGGCGCAAGATCGGGCCTTGTGGACATCATTACGTGAGACCTATGTCCAGCAGTGGACCTCCATCGGTTGAAGCGACGACGACGACAACATTAGAATACTAAAATTACAGCTAAATATGTTTATAACGATGAATACAAGGCAAAAAATCAAAGGGAAAGTGATTCAAAATAATTCAAGTGCCTGTAGAAATATACCCTGACTTGAAGCGACTGCGTCCAGTTTTATTTAAATTTGAGCATCCTCGCTAAGACAAACAATCAGAGCAATTTCACAGAAAGACAAACAATTACTTGGAGACAAGGCTGATTCTTAAATAAATATGGGTGTCCGTGAAAACTCTGACGGAACATTTCCGCTGAAAGCTTTCATATTTGCTGCGGGAAATAACGTCATTTTTACGCAATAGAAAGGGAATGGTGAGAAATAACCAATCAATCTAATTCGATTTTGGTTTAAAACAATTTAAACAAATTCTTGACAATTTATACACAAAAAAACCTGATGAATGAAGATTAGACAGACGTGGTTTCTAATATTTACGCATAATACGAAATGTGATTTACTGAAATCGAAAAGCTAGCAAAGTGTATTTCAAATTGACATCAATCTATTATTAAAACAAATAGGCTTAATAAGCTTTTTTGAATCGTCAAGTCTCTTGGTGTTGAAACTACTATTAGTACCGAAAGGTTATAAAAAGAAGGATGCATGAATGTGAATTAATAGAAAGAAATCAATTATAAAACATTCAGTAACAAAGTAACGGAGTATTAGAAAACAGAGAACTAGTTGTCTAAAAACATTAAACAACTTATGCCCCATTAATGTATGCAAACTGCCCTAACAAGTTACAAATTAGAAGTGAGAAGGTTAGTGGTTTTTGGGACTAGAAATAGTTGTGGGGTATAGTCTACGATGGAAACAAGAGAGTTTATAACAAGGTATGAATGTTTAAAATACAAATGATTCTACGTAAGTCCCTTATAGACTTTAAAATCATCCAACTGATAAGCGAAGATGATTTTAAACTACCAAACTCACTCAAATCACGAAATTTAGCAAAGTGACTGCTTTCAGAATATAGGAGTTATCAAAATACGAAAAAACTTAATATACCGGTGAAATTGGTGAAATAATCGATAGATATATACTTTATAGAGCACCACGAGAAGACAAAAGAAAAATACAATCATTCAACAAAAACGACACATAGTCTGCAACGGCGATCTCTTCCAGCATGCGCTTAGAGAGATTGTCATAAAAAGGAGAGAGAAGGTAAGCGGAGTTTATAAAGAAATAGACATACATAGATTACATAAAGTATATATATACTCTTTTACACAAGCCCATGTTGGACGTCGTAGATGCTAAGAGTCCGATAGAGAAAGATATTGCACCCTGTTTGAAGGTGAATATACTAAATATACTACTATCTTGTAAGAATATTTATGTGTCTCTTACTTCCGTAATTGATTATGAAATTGTTATAACATATGTATTTATATCAATTGTCATCCACTTGTCTTATTGTCGTTAGTCGGAGGAGACCTTTCACTGGGGAGCATAGTGACATGTCGGTGTATTTTCTCCATTATTAGGACCCAAAAAGACAAGAATGGAAGTTTTGATATGTGTCAGTCAAAATAGCAAACTAGTGCAGGCTTTCAAAATCAGAATAGATGTCTAACTTGGTCAGACACGAGAATTACAGCCTGTTGCTAATACAGCTAATTATGATGGGCAAAATGGGTCCATAATATTCGAGAGTGGACTGGTGTCACAAGCGCTGCCAAATTATTTCACCTCATCAGAGATCAAGAAAGATTATCACAGTTAATGTCCAACCTTCAGTAATTGAAGAGGAACATATAAACTTACCCTTTCCCTTCAATAAACTGTAGATCCTCATAGTCAGCATCGGCCAGGTCACTAGCATTAATAACATTTAAATTAAACTCGGCAAAGACTAAGTGTATTAAAATCGCTTTCCAAAATGCAATAGATGTCTGTAAAAATATCCAAATAGATGATGATCCACTAAAGAAAGTTGTCTACAGTCTTCTTAGGAATAACCTTAGACCCTGAACTTCAGTGGGTGCCTATATTAAGACCCTGGCAAGCAAACTTAGTTCAGCTGCAATTGCTTTAAGAAAGGTAAAGCAATACACTGTACAATGTTGAATCTCGCTATAATAATGTAATATAATAAAAAAAAACTTGTGATGCCTTATTTTAGGGTGAAGAAGATTCAGAAATCATTTGTTGGGTTGAGCATACGTATTTTTAATAAGATACCCGAATTAAAGTTGGATTTGCCTCCACATAGTTTTAAGAAATATGTTATAAACGTTCTATTACAAAAAGCATATTATAATGTTGAAGACTATTTAAGCGACATAAATATTTTGACTTGATTCCAGTTGCACATGAAAGCTACATACGTTGCAACCGAGAAAATCTATATTTAAAGGAGTAACCGTTGAGTTTCTTGCCAGTTTCGTCCCAGGGGAGACAACTTTCCGAAGCGATGTTGCTTTTTTGGCCTTCTTGAATAAAGAATATTTTGAAGTTGACCCTGTAGTGATCTCATCCAAGGATGCCGTGGAATTCTCTACGTTTTAGTGGGTATTCTGGTCCATCTGGTGCTACACTCCTAACTGGAGTTCGTAAAGGCATTTCGCAGCAGAAAATAAGTGCCATCCTTTACAAGTCAAACTACAGTGGATTAATAAAAAACTATTTTACAAACGATACAAAAATTGAGCAATATTTAGGGAGGTTGGGAATGCAAACATCAGTGCTTTGTCTTTTATGTATTTACTGATGCTGCATCCGGTTATGTTTTAATATCCGCTAAGTCGTTATTAGTAACAAAAAAACGTGCCAAAGGTAATAAAAAAGGTCGTTACAGTCCTTAAATATTCTGTAACCACTCGGACATAAGGGTCAGAGCTTAAAGAACGTAATGATGATTTATCACCTCACGGATAATAAATCACAAAATTTCCGAGCTCAGAATGGCACTTAGCGTAAACCCAACATTTCATTTGACCCGTGTTGTTGTCCTTATGAAAACGTACCTGTTAAATTTAACGATATTCTCTTGATTAATTGCAAAAATTCTAATGATTAACACCAGCTCTTAAATAGCAACATTCTGTTGCTGTATTTCGTTGCGTGGGTAAAGAAAGTATCGTGAGTTTTCGGACGTGTCTAATTAGAAAACTACCAGCAATGACTTCCTGCTATCATAATGTGTGGAAACCATAAGAAATTGTTAGACTATAGATAGTTGAGTGACAACAATAATCGCTCTGGAATATTGGGAGTTATTGAGTAATATAGTGACAACTGCCCCATTGGTCTAGTGGTTAGCATGTACGACTACAGACATGAGGTCCTGGATTCCAGTCCCGGGTCGGGCCAATTCAAAAATCAATATTGAGTTTTCTATTAAGATTTTCTCAATATTTGCCCGAAGTTGGGAAGTTGGCGGTGTGCTCCACCTCCGTGCCTCGGAGAGCACGTTAAGCCGTCGGTCCTGCGCCTGATCTCTCTCCGATCGTGTCGGATTCCCGTCACATCAGACTATAAGAGTGAAGGAATAAAGAGTGCACTTGTGTTCTATGCCTGCCAATCCGCAGTGGAGCAGCGTGGTAGGTCTATGCTTTAAACTCAATATTGTTTTTAGAGCAATGTATAATATTCTAATGAGTTTGTCGCTTAACTCTTAAATAGCTGGATAATTTAATCTGTGATTATATTTGTGTATATTCAGATATACGTAATATCGGTCGAGATTAAAAATGATTTCCCATACTTTTATGGCATCGGGAACTATGCCGATGTCATTTTCAGATATAGCTTTTCTTTTTAGTTGTAATTCTTCATTTTGAGTGCGATAAACTGGATTAAAAAAGTTTATAATGACAATTCAATCCGAATTTCCTCGTAATTTCACAGTATTAGAAACCACGCTAGTAATATAGCCGAGCATATAGTTTTGTTTATAAAGCTTTAACTGGAATACATTACTCATGTCCCATACGTTTAAAAAACAGTACAAACTACAATCAAACCCGGGAATCAAAGTGAAAAATAAACCCAACGTTTGAGCTACGATATGTCCCGTTTTTTAAGCCAGAGGAGGACAGTAAGCGAGATTCCTGTGGGAGTGATAACCGGAAAAACAGGGACCCTCAGTGATTGATGAGGAACTGGGCTTAAGCGCCGGATAAACATACCTTTGCGTTGTGAAATAGCCCCTGGTTTCCCCTTTTTTTGAAATTTAACGGGAACAAAGATGATTTATTTTAACAGCTTCGCTGGCGTAGTTTCTGAATTTGATTCTTGAATTATTTAATGTGTCTAGATCTGAACTAGTGAGAAACTTCGGCGTGACTACTTACCAACTAAAACCAGGTAAAACAAGTGTGTTCCTTACAGTGCTACATAGATAGAATTAAAAGGCTTTGTTAGCGCAATGTTATAAATAATCGTTTTACTAACAGAATCTGGAGGTTCTGGGCAAATTTAGGAAAACACAGCTTTTATTTTGGCCAAGTCCTATCAGGGGGAAGACAATATCCTACCCAGAATTCCAGAATCACTTACTATCAGGTGAAATTAGAGTAAAATAATAAATCGTCATTAATGAGAAAGAACTTAACTATCTTAAAACTAAAGTGTCGAATATATTATTGAAGGTATAGGATTTTACCAAAGATAATACCGTAATTCTAAATCTATACTAATATTATAGAGCCAAAGAGTTTGTTTGCTTAATCGTGCTCTGGAACTACTGGTCCTGTTTGAGAAATTATTTCCTTGTCCATTTTTGAGGATGGCTATATGCTATATATCATCACGCTAAAACTAATAGGAGGGGTGCACTAAAGAAGAATGTTTCAAAATTTGGTTTTTTCTCATCTAGACAGCTTCGTGCACGTGTCCTGCATAAACGGTAAAAGTTTGGTAAAATTTATGTATTCCATAATTACTCCCATTTAAAAATTAAAAAAAAGTCCATGACAGCATATCTCTAACTTTTAAGGTTGGCTCACCTCTTTATCACTATAACCTCTTTTATACTAATACAATTTCTGCCCTTATTTTCTTATGAAATTGCGTAAATTAACTAGTTTCTTGCACATATCCTCTTTCACACAATTCATCCACACTTTTTTTGGTCGCCCTCTCCCGGCCCTGCCGCTTACCATCATATTTAGGAGCCTCTTGCATACATGGCTATCCTCCCTTCTCATTACATGTCCATACCAGGCTAACCTTCCACTCCTTAACTTCTCGGTCACTGGTGCTACTTTCACACTTCCTCTAATATACTCATTCTTAATCTTATCCAATTTTGTCACTCCACACATCCATCTCAACATTCGCATCTCCGCTGCATGCAATTTCCTTTCATTCTCCCCTTTGGTGGCCCAGCACTCTGATCCATACAGGATGACAGGTCTTACGATCGTCTTATAAATCTTCCCCTTTAGTTTAAGGGGCATTCTGGCATCGCAAATTGTTCCCGAGACCTGCCTCCACTTCATCCAACCTGCATTTATCCTGCTAGTAACATCTCGGTCAATGCCGCCGTCGTTTTGGAAGATAGAGCCGAGGTAATCAGAGCAGACTCGAAGGAAAACACCATCTAAGACAATCGAAGAAAAACTGGATGGATCCCCGAAATCACAGAACAGATGTTAACTAGTATCAATCTAAAAATATAACAAAAATAATCAATATTTATAGCTATATATAGATAACTGAACATCTAAACGGCTGTACCGATTTCTATCATTTTTAAGCTTTTTAAAGATAAGATAATTAATAGTGTGATAAGAGAACATTGTGGTATAAAAGACGATGTAGTGACTAAAAGTAAGAAAGGTGATGCAGAGAGAATGAATGAAAGGAGACTGACAAAAGGGATTTATGAGTCAAGAGGGAATGGGAAAGTTGGAAGGGGACTACCAACGCGAACGTTCCTGGACCAAATCCAGGACATTTTAAATAAAAACCAGGTTTAGAGCACTCTAAACCAACGAACTTGCATGAAAAGTTCAATAATAATCAAAGAAGCGAAGGAGATAAGGATCGTGGCAAGTGGAAGAACGTGGTCTCTGCCTACCTCTATAAGGATGAAGCATGATGCTATGTATGTATTAAAGAATTATATAGACGTTAAATGCTGAATCACCCCATATTTACAGGACCACAAGTGATACTTCCAGAAACAACTCGTCGTCTCAACCAATGGACGTCCACTGTTGGACAAAGGCCTCTTTTAATGAATTCCAATGGCCCCGATCTTGCGCCGCTTGTATCCAGCGGCTGCCAGCGACACGCCTGATGTCATCGGTCCACCTGGAGGAGGGTCTGCCGACGCTACGTTTTCCGTTGCAAGGCCGCCACTCTAGCACCTTCGGGCCCCAACGTCCATCGGTTCTGCGAACTATATGCCCTGCCCATTGCTACTTCAGCTTTGCAATTCGGTAGGCTACGTCGGTGACCTTAGTTCTCCTACGGATCTCCTCATTTCTGATTTGATCACGTAGGAAAACCCCGAGCATAGCCCTTTCTATTGCCCGCTGAGTGACTCTAGTTTTCTTACGAGCTCCATAATCAACGGCCATGTCTCGGAACCATATGTAATCGCTGGCAACACGCACTGTTCGAAGACCTTGGTCTTCAGGCACTGAGGAATTGTGGATGAAGAGACGTGCCGTAGTTTTCCGAACGCTGTCCATCCGAGTTGGATTCGGCGGTTGATCTCTTTTTTGAAGTTGAACTTTCCTAATTAGATCGTGTATCCCAGGTAGATGTACTCGTCTACAATTTCGAGTGGTGAGTTCTCAACGATGATTGGGTGGAGCGGAACATGGATATTCGACATAACTTTCGTCTTATCTATGTTTATTTTTAGGCCCACCAGGTTAGAAGCTCTGCTGAGGTCATTGAGATCTTCCAGAGTCTCTGCCATTACGACTATATCATCGGTAACCGCAAATGAGTGATGTACTCGCCGTTGATATTGATGCCGAATCCGTTCCAGTCCAAAAGCTTGATGGTGTCTTCCAACGCTGCAGTAAATAGCTTCAGGGGAGATAACAGCTCCCAGTTGCACACCACGCTGCAATTGGATAGACGCTGTGCTTTGGTCCTGTACACGGATCGTCATGGTGGCGTTTTGATACAAACACTTCAACACATGGATACACCGGTAGTCGATTCGGCGTCTCTGTAAAGATTTCAATACGGCCCAGATTTCCACCGAATCGAAGGCTTTTTCATAGTCCACAAACGGCAAGCAAAGTGGCCGGTAACAACTAGTTATACTATAAAAACAACAGAGTCCATTAAATATGATATACAATTGTGTTTTTAAGATATAACTTCGTGCTCGCTTAATTTCAAAGACTCGTAAACACTCATGAAACAAGTGTCTAAAATTGCTTCAACTTTGATGTATTTGCACTGGCTCCTGGAGATAAATTTGTTTGAAAACTTGGTGAATGTGAAAAGTTTTGAGCTGACTTCAATCCATTACAAGAGTGAAATATTTCTTTGTTCTCGTGTTTTCTGATCTCACTGATAGGCGACGCGACCTCACAAATCACAACAAGTTATCGGATTATAATATTTCCTTAAGATATTCGTGACTATCTATCAATTTCTATAACCAACTCCCAGATAAAGTTACAAAGATGTCATTAAATAAATTTAAATCTTTGATTAAAACAAAACTAAGTGAGAAATCCTATCTATAATTTGAAGGACTACTTGTAAGATAAAAAAGCGTGGGAGCGAATGAATTGGTCCAATAGAGTAAACTAAAATATATATTATAATGATAAAAAAACCTACAACTCTGTTGTGGGGTCTTCTCAGAACAGGGCGCAAAGGAACCCTTGTAACTTTAGATTGCAAGTCTTTCTTTGATATCATCATCAGTCGTATATTGATAATACAATGGAAAAAAATATATTTAACGATTCAAAAATGCTGTAAAAACCTACTTGAATAAAAATATTTTGAATTTTTTAATAACTATACACTTAAACAAAATCGGAATGTCTGTTTGTATTAAGCAATAATTTCAATTTAATAGTTTTTGCATAGCACAAACACCAGTGTGCGTCAAATGTAAGCAGTGTGCGAAGAAAGATAACCTTTTCTCACTCGCACACTGATACCTATGCGGGCTTTAGTCGTAACTATTGTGCGGCTGAAGAGATGCTCCATTCGTTCACGGATTGTCTTGCTACAAGTGACTGCTATCATTCCAAAGAACCAATTGGTTACTTAAAACGTTATGTAACTATATACATATGACTTACAGTACTTATATTGAACTATAAACTATTTGTTTATCTGTATGTTTGTTTTAGCTAACCTTTTAATCTTTTAGATTGATTTTGACGGGAATTTTACTGGAAGATATTTAAAGTTATAAGAAGTAAATTATGTAACATTTATATAGAAAAAAATGGCTTCTCAGAAGAAATAAGAGTATTATTAGTTGTTTTATTTCCCCAATCGATTTATTACTACATTTGGCTTCAGAAAGTCCCATTAATTTAATTTTAAAATTTGAAATGAAAGTATTGTATGACGATGAATAAATAGATTAAGGAAAACAACAACAAATGGGATCAACTTGAAAAATGTGTCACAATAATGTAAAGGGGAAGTTAGATGCGAGAGTCCTGGACTTGGTCTTATAAATAAATCAACAAATTTTAATAAAGCTTTTACATTTACAATAATATTAGGTAAATCAACATTTAATATGTTTTATCTTGGCTATGAAATCACGATATTCTTTATTAGGAAGTTACTAAAATTCGCCTTTTTATTCTGAAATCAGTAATTTTTAAAGTTGACTATGGACTTTGATTTGTGATTGCGTTTAGGGTTGTAATTTCCTGTAACATTAAATTAATCATATATTTAAAACGTATAAATAAATAGGAATGTTAAAAATATTCTATTTGATATTCGTTTGGTATAAAATTAATAACGTGATACCAAATCTATTTTTAATTATATAAAAAATCCCTGTCACATTTTTTACACATATTGCTAGATTTAGGATGTAAGATAGTTTAATTTTTGTATTATAACTTTGTATTTTGGCACTATTTTGAAGAATGAAAGTACCACATTGTCTCCGGATTAAATAAATGAATAAATTAGTGGCAAAATTAGTTTAAATGACAAAATAATGATGAGATAGTTTGAGTTGAAAAAAATTATTCCGCAACAAACTTAACAATGTAAAATAAAATAAGAATTGTATATCACCCTTCAACGCAACATTTGCACATGTTAATATAAACTTATAAAGGCAGTTAACATAATGACAGTTCACTGCGTATATATATTAGAAAACTTGTTGTATGTACATAAAAACATTGACTCTTTTAATAAAAAGAGTGAATGTACATCATATAACTTACGAAACCAAAACAAACTTGTTATAAATTCTAGTAGGCTGCATAAGATTAACAACTCATTTAAGGGTAACTGTATACGTTTCTATAATAAACTCCCACAAGACGTTCTAAAGATGTCAATTAATAAATTCAAAGTCTTTGTTAAAAGAAAGTTGATAGAAAAATCGTATTATAAGTTGCAAGATTACCTAGACGATAGAAACGCTTGGGAGTGAACAAATTGCTCTAATTTTAATTAAAATATAGTAAACTAATTTGTTATTGTAATGATGATGGTAAAAAAAAAAACCCGACTGAGTTTGTTGTGGGTTCTTCTCGGATCAGGGCGCGAAGGAACCCTCGTAGCTTTAGATTTTAAGCCGATCTTGAGCACCATCATTTGACGTATATTAGAATCAGAGTGTGGAAAAAAAATATAATTTGACGATTCACAAAAGTGCTGTAATATGCCTACTTGAAAAAATATATTTTTGATTTGATTTTGATTAAAATTACCTCGCATTGCATAACATTTTTGAATATAACTCCAAGATTTTTGGTATTTTCAAGTGTTGCCACTATATTACTCAATAACTCCCAACATTTCAGAGCAATCCATCTTATCAAATTATCAACGTTTTCAAGAAAACTACGATGTTACGCTACCTGATGAAGTATTTCGTTATTTAAAGACATTGTATTTTTTTATAAGTGCTGAATCTATGCTGAAGCAACGCCCCGTTCAGCCATGTGGATCTAAATTTTTTTTTTCCTTTTTCCCTGTAAGGTTAGTTAAAAACCTGGATTCCCAAGACCATATTGTATACTTAAGTCTATAAAATAATAATTGTTTTGGGAACACAGATAATTAATTTAGTATATTTTTCACTTAATCGTTTTTATTTCTGAATCTAACTTTATTTTTTAGTTAATTAAATACGATTTTGTGGCTGAATAAAGATTTATTTATTCAATTGCGAGGAACCGCTTCCTGTAAATATAACAGGTAGTTTCATCGGACTCGTCTGCGAAGTTTCGGTTCACGAAAGGCATAAGTTTTAACGAGGTAGCACTGACTTGCATTAGTCGCATGAACAACTTGTTAATCTTTATATTTGAGCGAAGTTTGAGAAACGCGAGCTATTTAGTAGAAATACAACCCCTTGTGCACAGTATGAATACTTGATCACTCCGAAAAATAATAATTTCTAGTAGCATTGAGTTGTTAATGTTTAAGTTACTTTACTTGGAGATATCGTCAATAAAGCTTACGATAAATGTCGGAATTTACAATGAAGTTCATACTCGTAGAGCTGCAATGCTGCTCCACTGCGGATTGGCAGGCAATGTGACGGA
The DNA here is from genome assembly GCA_015832385.1 of Elymnias hypermnestra. Lineage (NCBI taxonomy): Eukaryota > Metazoa > Arthropoda > Insecta > Lepidoptera > Nymphalidae > Elymnias > Elymnias hypermnestra. The sequence goes on along the minus strand of JACTOM010000935.1, from coordinate 1,982,968 downwards.
AATCCGACACGATCGGTGAGAGATTAGGCGCAGGACCAACGGCTTAACGTGTTCTCCGAGGCACGGAGGTGAATCACACCACCAACTTCCCAACTTCGGGCAAATATTGAGAAAATCTTAATAAAAACCTCAATAACGATTTTTGAATTAGCCCGACTTAGGACCCGAACCCAGGACCTCATGTCTATAGTCGAACAATATGTATATCTTGTTCAAAATTTCAATCTGTGAAGTAAAACTTGAGGGTAAAACTTTAGATTAGCATCACCAAGATATACAGCGTTTTTTATGCTAATTCGTTTGATGGTTAAGTAGTTTTAATATTTACATATAACATGTGACATTTTAATTTTCCACTCGTCATTTAATAATTTATTTATAATTCGTCATTTGAGATGTCTATAAATTATTTGTATATAAGTTTCGACACTTAATATTTAATGTTAATTAAATTCCTAACAAATCTTCCTTTTAAGTCTCGGAAATCTAAAGTTTTTGATTTGTATAAATATAATGTTCGCGCCATCTGTAGGCTTTCCGAGGTGCTGATGCGCTAACCATCGGGCAAGAGGCGACGCGATCGGCCAATAAGGCCTGCCTCGTAGCTTTTTGGTGTAATGCTCCACGGGTTTTGTCATTGCGAGTGGTGAAGTCGTCGCGTTAAGGACCTATTAGTGGCCCCTCATTTTCGAATTACACGAAGTGCAGCAGGTCCATACGGCCACAGTCCATTCAGACCCACGTGGGATTTAGTTCTTGAACATTTCTGTGCCTGGTGGTGGCACAGTACCGCCTTGGAGTGGACAGGAAGACCGATAGCAGCTCTACGCGTCGCCAGCAGGTCACTACACACCCACAAATTACACACGAACAGAGACACACACCCACGTACCCAGACACCTACCAGGGCCGTCGCCACCCGAGGAGGTCGGCGAACCGAGGTGCCGATTCACATCTGTTCGACACCCTAGGTGGAATTTCTCCCGTGACTGAACCGAACCCTGGATTTTGCAGGTCATTTGCCAAAGAAGTTTCACTTCTGACATGTACTTTGTACGCACTTTTATTTATTGAATATACTTGATTTTAAAATTTACTTTGTGAATTATGCAGCTCTATCTATTGAAAGTTTTCGTTAAAGGTATAAAAGTTTCATTCTATAAAATTCGTACTAGATGGTGCTAAAATATACTTTTTTTATATCGTGAAATATAGTTTAACATAATAGATAAATATTGATCATACACTGACAGTTAAATATATATATATATATATATATATATATGTGTCGGAGTGCAATAGTCTGTGGAACGCTGGCGCCATCTGTCTATCGGCGTGGAGCAGAGTAGTCAATAGCGAGTCTCTCCAGTTCTCGGGTGACGGTCCCCCAGAGCGGTTGACTATTGAAACTTTCGCGTTTCTAGCTATTAATGAGCTTGTATAAATTGATATTGGGAACATTGCACTCCGACATATATAACACATAACACACTAAATCAAAAATATAGAAATACCTTACACCAAAGCAGTTTCCAATTGAAGATTCCAGACAGTTGAAGCCTATTCAATATCTGTTCTTACAAAAGCATTATATAAATGTATAAATGTTGAATGTTGCTTAAACTTTCTGGATGTCCTCAGAACAAATCCCAGCATTCTGTTTATAGCTATATAATTTATATTATCATCAAAAAGTGGTTTGCAATTCAATATTATTCCTAGATCCTTTACCATTTTAATTCTAGTTATATTTACGCTTTTAATTTAATTAATGAGACTTCAGTAACTCATGAATTATAACCCAATAACAAACAAATATTTTCTTTTTATAATAGCAATAGAGACAAAACCACGTTGAAATACAGACGAGGTTGTTTTCCATTACAGCCCTTCATTTGCGATTCCGAACATAACGTGGCCGACAATTCTTTGTGTTCGCGCGGTTTTATACCCTACATCATTAAAATCATTGCAGCCTGTCCGCGTTTCCGAAATACACAAAGAACATCACAACGCACACTTGTCAAAAGCAAAAACCTTTTCGTATTTAACATTCAAACAGCTATATTTTTATGCATAAGTTATATAGGGCTCGATGGCGTAGTTGCTATACACGTAGATCTTTGCAAAAAACCTCGCTTTATTAATAAGTTTGTTGGTGCACTGGTACTATTACCTGCATTGCTAACAGAGATCCCAGCTTCGGACCCCAATAGGACGAATGGTGACCTCTCACTGGAAAGCATATTAGGCGCGATGCTCTCCAGTGGCCTTTATTTGCGAGGGGGAGAGAAGGAGAATGCAATGGATGCTTCCTCTCACCGCCAAAGGGGTTTTCATTTGTCACTGGGAAATGCATTTACGCTCCCAAACTGTAAACTCGGGAGTGTGGGACTTCGCGAGGGTAAAAAACTCGCAATACCCAATAAAGCCTAGAGGGACCATTATCAACCGTGAGAGAAGAGCCAGAGGTTCCATGAGACATTCCTCTCTTGTCCCTCGGTTGCAGCTGGCTCTCAAATATTCTACAGGGGGAGGAGTTGCATGAACCTCCACCCATTGTTTCATACTCCCTTCGAAATTGGAGTGTTGGATTGTTTCGGCGGCATTCATGCTCTGCTTTTGTCGTGCCTCCTTGAGCGAGATAAAGGTGGCTAGGTACAAGGCGACGTATATTGCGACCTCCACTCTCCTCCGTGAATCCTCCGTCAAACTCATCCGAAATGCGAGGGCAAAATGCAAAAACGAATGGTGTTTCACTAATGGGTGAAGAAGGTTCCGCTGGGTTTAGTGGCTATTGCGAGATCTCCTCCATTGCCAAGTCCCACACTCTTGACTGCATCGATAAATTGCATTTTCCAGCGACGAAAAAAAAAGGACAAATGGTGAGCGCTTGCTGTTGAGCTCGCTAGCTCTCGCTGATGAGCTCGCATAGCTCGCTATATTATCAACAGTAAAAGTGGTATCTTCCATCTGTGAGAATGTCGTCTCACTGAAGGAGGCATAAAATAGGGAGAGGAGAGCTGCAGCTGTGGCCTCCTCTATTCGTAGAAGAATGCTTGAATGGCGATGTTCGGAGTCCCCCAGAATAAAGTCCTCATTGAACCTCTGGTGCCTCTGTTCAGGACGCGGAGGGTCCGCTGGAATAGTGGGTATTCTGTTCTTCAGCGAGTCACTTCTAGCCGAGGTGCCTTTCCCAGCGAAAAAACGTAACGCATTTGGAAAATTGCACATTCTAATTTGTCTGAGTCAAATGATGATGTAATTTGTGGTGGGCTTTGGCCGTGGCTAGTTACCACCCTACCAGCAAAGACGTACCATTAAACAAGAGATATATGTTCCGGTACAGTTCTGTATATAAACCATGAGAGGTAACTTGCCTCTTATTAGATAAGACGTCGTTTTAGACTGTGTGATGAAACCGGGACCGCTGTGCCTATTAAATCATTGATATCTCCTAAGATATCTATTTTAATGAAATGCTATTAAGGACAGTTTTCTTCTTCATGAAATAAACAACGTTACGTAATGTATTTTATTGGATAATAAAAAATACTGTATTGTATACAATAGCTTGGTAAATAACACGTATTTTTTTGTAATATGTAAAAGATAATAATGGTCACTGTTTCTTGAGGCATGCCAGCCTGGACTGTTCAGCGTGCCGGGCTCGTTGCGATTATTGGTGCGGATCTCTCGCTCCCCACCTTCATTAGAATGATGGTGAGCAGCGAGAGAGCATGGTGTGCTACGCTCTCCTTCTGCGGGGATGTCATGACGCGGAAGGAGATGGCTAAACGATTGGGGGAGGCGAATGTGACCATTTCGACCGTTCGCAGAAGAAGGCCGGGAAGGAGGCGAGAGGCCCACGATCTCCACGTCCACCGTCTCCCTCCTTAGTGGTGACCTTTGGGTAACGGAAGCGGGGTCCATTGCCTAACATAGGTGGTTGGTGGCTTGCCAGGTGCTCCAGGCAATCCACTTTTGGGCATTGACCGAGTTGGGCCTAAGCAGACACATCGCTGGCGGGGTTGCCAATGTCTGTCAGTCGCGTTCTTGTGACCCCGTCTCTGAGTGATGTAGGAGCACCGCGAGGTTTTAGCCGGTATGAGTCCGGCATACCCTGGAGCATCCTCCCGACTATTCTTGGTATCCACCAGGATTTCCCAGCGTTAAAGAAAAATGTTATACTTTAGAGATAAATATACAGCAGACATTTTTATCGATCTTTTTAAAATATTCGGTAGCACGTTAATTAGATTTGTTTGTAAGGTTTAGTCAGCGTTTGCTATTTAAGCGCACGAATATATGTTCGTTTCATCACATTACACATTTTTTGAGGTTTTTTATATTATAATATATATGCGTTATTCATATAATTCTGCCGTTGAAACACTTTGTCTTGAATTAATATCCGTTTAAAAGATCTAAACGAACAATCAGTGGGAGCGAAAATTCGGAGGCATATCTATAACTGAGTGCAGTATCTTATTAAAATGATTATATTCAACCCGACAAATAATTTCACACTCTAAAATACAGGATTATAAGTTTGTTAATATTTCTTTGTTATATTTAATTTTTTTTCTGTATAACTGATTATTATTATAGATATATACAATTTTATCTATATACGAGTATATAAAAGAGATATACAGGTATCTATTGACTCACCACGATATCTCTGGACCCATAAGACCTAGAGACTTGAAATTTGGTAGAAATATGCCTTATACGTATGTTTCTTATTTGTAAAACAATGTGCCTCAATTAATAAAAATTCTACTCAAAAAACATTCCACGCAGACGAAGTCGCAGGTTCAGCTAGTTCTACTCGTATATATATCACGTATTGCTCTTTTTTGTAATATAAAGATAGTTTCAATATTCGGCCTCAAACCATAACAGCATGTGTACTACAACTACAACAACAACTTTTGTTTATTTAAGTAATCATCATCATCTCAACCGATGGACTTCCACTGCTGGACATACGGTTTGTAAACATCGGTTTCCGGTGACCCTTTTCAGGTCATCTGTCCATCTGGTGGGGGGTCTGTCAACGCTGCGCTTACCGTTACGTGGTCGCCACTTCAGTATCTTGGGACCCCAACGTCCATCGGTTTGCCTAGTTACGAGTATGTGTCCTGCCCATCGCCACTTCAGCTCCGCGACCCTTCGAGCTATGTCGGTAACTCTTGTTCTTCTGCGAACCTCTTCGTTTCGGATTTGATCCCGAAGAAATACTCCGAGCATAGCCGTTCCATCGCCTGCTGAGTGATCCTGAGTTTTCTTATAAGGCGCATAATCATTGACCACGATTCGCCACCGTAAGTCATCACTGGTAACACACACTGTTCATAAGATTTTTTTTAGACACTGAAGAATGTTGTTTAAGTAATATCAGAAGAAAAAGGTTGAAATTTCTTTTTTGAACAAATAAAAAGGGATATTACACATGTACATCAGCTAAATATTTGGTGTTAAGATTCATCTATTTGAATACTCGTCCGTGAATGGCGTAAACCAATACGTCACGAGAGTATTTGTTTACTTAATGTATGTGTGGCGTGGCATGATGTATGGGGCTTTCGAGGGTTGTTCAGCCGTGTGTTCCCAGCCTAGTAAATATTATCTTTACGTAATGCAATATTTTATCAACGACAATTTATGTAATTACATCGTACTACAAATGTAGCTTTTGTACTTTTACTCCACTATACAAGGTCCTTGGAGACTGCTCCCGAAAACGAAGACAGACGATAATATTATTGACACCTTTGATGATGGGACAGAGAAAAAATCATCTTTTTAAAATATTTTCTTAGCATAATGTACACTGTCGTCTTAGTACAGCTAAATAAAACGCTAAGGTCAACGACCGGTATCGAAAGCTGCTGCCGGCGCGGCCGGTCATTGACCCGAACTGAAACATCAGTTGTTTTTAATTTTGTGTTTCATTGCTGGTTTTTTTTCGTAAAAGAATGTATTTTTTATGAAACTATCGTTACTGGCTCATTAGTCTAGTGGTTAGCATTTTCGACTACAGACATCAGGCTCTGAGTTCAAGTCCTGGGTAGAGCCATTTCAAAATTCAATAATGAATTTTTTATTAAGATTTTCTCAATATTTTCTTGGCACCCACCCCTCGTGCCTCTGAGAGCACGTTAAGCTTTGTGTATATGCTTACCAATCCAGAGTGGAGCAGAGTGGTAGGACTATGTTCTAAAAACCCTCTCTCATATGAATGAGGAGTCTTGTATCCAACAGTGGGACGCTAATGGGCTGCTACTTACTTTAATGTGTCATTTAGTTGTACTAACGTAATAGAGCGTATATAATGCTTTTAAAACATTAAAAAAGTGTTTCTTTTTTATACAGGTCCGATGTTTTTCCGTCCCATCATCAAAGGTGTCATTAGTACCATCGTATCGTCTTCGGGAGCGGTCTCCTAACACCTTGTATACATATATTAGAAACGTGATCACATTTCATGTCGAAATTTCTAATTCACATTCAAAAACTCTTAATTCAAAAGGCTTTTACGGTACTTTTGAATTGTCAAGTATATTTTCTTCCATTTCTTTTATAAGGCTCGTGATGTCTTAAGGAGTAAAAATAAAATTAACAACACAACACGATCACCATTAATACTACCCACACTTATAATTTTTATAGACAGGGTGTGCGCAATGATAATATTTTTTTTTTTTAAATTATGCACACACGACAGAGTATATATGCGTATTTGTAACTCTGACAATTATGTCAAACGCCATAACGTGACATTACAAAAGCTTACATTGTCAAAAGCACTAAAGAGGTTACATCGAAAAAGTTATTATGGTGGTGATATTTTCCTAAAATTTCTGATATTCTACGGAACTTTGTAAATTCCTTCTTTCGTATGGACGTTCGCCTATCTATAACAAACAGAAAAATAAAAGAATTACCGGAATTAGTTTAGCCTTGTATACGTGATAGCGTGACAAACCTTCCGTTACGCGTTCAATAAATTAAAACAATATATGTTAAACAAGCAAAAAGAAGTAGAAAATTATGCGGCAGAGATATCTATTTTATAGCTGCACAAATATAGTCTACCTTTTTATTTTTGTGGCGTCACCAGGGGTCTCAGCTGAAAATCAGCGTCATGTGTTCCAAAACACACGACAACAGCTGAGCTGTAAACCCTTTCCAGGTGGTGTTACAGGCAGTAATTCTGCGAAGTTATATTAAGTAAGAATACTGTATGTAATACCACTTTTGAATAAATGCTTTTTCTTTCTTTCTTCTTTCTTTCAAATCAAATCAAATATATTTATTGCAAGAAGTGCAACATTTATAATAAGATAATACAATATAATTTTGAAACATTTGCTTCATCCTTATGGGAGATGTCGTTTCAGACAGTCACATTAATAAATATATTACAGTTTATATTTAAATTTATCAAAACAATATGATTGAGTTTCAAACTTGTGTCTCGTATTATTTTATTTCATTTCATATTATAATAGCACTTAGATATTAGCCATTTTTTAAATTTATATTTATATAAATTAATGTTATTAATTTCTTACGTGACAGTTTCTCTCATAAAGCTCTGGTATTGTACAGAGTCTTACTAAATTATTTTGAAATCTAAATCATTTAAAAAGCATCCCGTCTTACCGATTTTTAAATACATCGCTTTTGGGCAATAAATACCTTATTATAGTAATAACTATGATTTCTCCATATAAATATGCCATATCGTAGTAGAGAAGAAACATATCCACGATAAGCTTGAATAGCCGTATTTTTGGACAATTCCGTTATTTATTACGTTATTTTTGTTATGAAGCGTTACGGCACCCATCAATCTGGCTTCCTTTTATCTCATACATACGGTATCGGTGAACAGGTTCCTCCTCTATCTCTCTCTCTCTCTCTCTAACCTAGCGCTAACAGCGCTAGCCGTATAGCTATTCGTCGTCTCTAACAATGGACGTCCACTGTTGGACAAAGATGTCTAATGAATTCCACTGGGCCCGATCTTACGCCGCCTGTATCCAGCGGCTGCTGGCGACTCGCTGATGTCATCGGTCCGCCTGGTGGGGGGTTTGCCGACGAGTCAGCCACTCTAGCATCTTCGCGCCCTAACGTCCATCGGTTCTGCGAACTATGTGCCCTGCCCATTGCCACTTCTGCTTTGCATTTCGGTAGGCTACGTCGGTAAATTTAGTTCTCCTACGGATCTCCTCATTTCTGATTTGTTCACATAGGGAAACCCCCAGCATAGCCCTCTCCATCGCCCGCTGAGTGACTCTGAGTCTACTAAGCCCATGAGTAGTCTCGGAACCATATATAATCTCGAATAAAATAATGTCTTCGAACAGTGCGTGTTGCCAGCGATTATATATGGTTCCAAGAAATAGCTGTTACGGTAACATTATTATTTGAGACCTGAATTATTTGAGACAATCTACTAGTTAAGTATTAGATAGTATATTGACTATTGCGGAAGTATCAGTGTTGTTGCGATTATATTTTAAAATAAAATTGTCGATTGAGTATTTGGAGGTATCTGTGTAATGTTTAATATGATCGTGCATGGACTTATTTTTAAATGGTTGTATCAATTGGCGCGAGCACTACTTTTCTTGTTGAGTATGGGTAATTGGAGACTTAGTTGTTGACGAATATTGGAAGAAAACATTTCATTGGACAAATTGACAATGAAATATATTTTACAATCAATAAATGATTCTATTAATACATTACTCTTCCCTTATCATATTAATGTAAATAACATTTTAATAATATCTTTAGCTTTTCTCAAGGTTATTTATTCAATATATATATTCATTATGGAATATTGCTCCTAAGATAAGTTAAACTTATTATTTTTGACGACTGTTTTTTAAGAATACTGAACTGTAAGTCTATTCAAATCAAATCAAAATATCTTTATTCAAGTAGGCATATTACAGCACTTTTAAATCGTCAAATAATATTTTTTTTGTCTTTTCCACTCTCTAATTCTAATGTACGTCTGATGATGGTACTTAAGAACGACTTAAAATCTAAAGTTACGAGGGTTCCTTCGCGCCCTCATCCGAGAAGAATCAGTCAAACTCAGTCGGGTATTTTGTTTTTTTGTTACCATCATAATTACAATATCATATCATGTTAATATATTTCAATTCAAATTAGAGCAGTTCGTTCACTCCTAAGCGTTTCTATCGTTTAAGTAATCTTGCAATTCAAAATAAAATCAAAATATTCTTTATTCAAGTAGACTCACTGCCTCATTGGTCTAGTGGTTAGCATGTTCGACTACAGACATGAGGTCCTGGGTTCGAGTCCCAGGTCGGGCCAATTCAAAAACCAATATTGAGTTTTCTATTAAGATTTTCTCAATATTTGCCCGAAGTTGGGAAGTTGGCGGTGTGATCCACCCCCGTGCCTCGGAGAGCACGTTAAGCCGTCGGTCCTGCGCCTGATCTCTCTCCGGTCGTGTCGGATTCCCGTCACA
>JACTOM010000935.1:1876049-1968576 GCA_015832385.1 Elymnias hypermnestra | reverse complement strand
TATACGAACTAGGCGTTTGCGCCGGAACATATTCCCGCCCGTTGAAATTGGTAATTTCAACTGTTGTTTCGCCATTTTGTCCTCGAGCAGCGAGCCATTTATAAACACTATGATATGCACCCGGTACAAAACAAATCAAGCCCGCATCAAAAAAACATAGCACTCTGTAGACCATTCTTTGGTTCAGCAACAGCATAGACTCCCATCCCAATAAGTCCTACACAGACTAGAAGTAGTATTACAGCTTCGCAGACTGTTTTCCAATTCTCTCGAACTTTGGGATGGTTCCAACAGCACAAGGATTGGGAGGCTTCTACATATTCATGAATGAGAGTCTGACTTCCTTGACGTTGCATCCTCTGTACATTTATAGGTTTTGCTAGAAAGGTAATCGCCTGGTGACAATTGGTATGTGACGTACAATAATCAAAAACGCGATGAACTCCTGCCAAATCACAGGAGCAATTACGAATTGTATACGAACTAGGCGTTTGCGCCGGAACAAACACTATTATCATTATGACACATTAATAAGAGAAGGTTTTTAAATCAGAGCAATACACTTAGTTTTGTATCGCAGAGCAGTCCAATTTACTAATACAATTAAATTAAAACACAAGAACTGGTAGCTGACGTTGATTAACATTAGATAATATAAACCTAACACTAATACCTTGTATATATACTCTTAGCAGGTTTATGTGTTAAGATTTTAACAAAGTAGCAATATTAAATTGTAGAAACAATAGAAACTGTTGCGGTATCTGTATTGAAGCTGGTATTGACATAGTTTTCCTTTTCATTAAATCTCTCATTTCTGATCCCCGGCATAATGTGCCAGCATTCCCTTTATGGCTGCTTTTTGTATTCGACATCATTATAATCATTGCAACCTGTTCGCGTTGCGGGGAGATACAAAGAAACCCATCATGCTGTCAAAAGCATACTTCCATTAATACGCAGGAGAATAAAAAGTTGTGTTTTTACAATACTGACAGGATATCGCTTTTCTGTAATATCACCTGATGGTAAGTTGTATGATGGAAGATAGCAAACCTGCTGGCGTACTCAAAAAATAATTTTGAATCCTCAGTAGTCTGGTAACAAATCTACCACAGATTCCGAAAGTTGATTCTACTAAAAAATCGGCCAGAAACTCAACGGCTACTCTTTTAAATATAGTATTATTAGCTGAACCCGCGACTTCGTCTGCGTGGAATGTTTTTTGGGTAGCATTTTCATTTGTTTAGGCAAATTGTTTTAGAAATAAGAAACATACGTATAAATACTTCTATGAGCTATTTGCTGTGTAACCGTTCTTAACTGATCTCTCCTCGGCATAAAGAATAGGCCTTATGGATCCAGAGATATCGTGATGAGTCAATACATACCTAGATATATCTTTTATATATATAGATAGGTTACAATCTGTAATATTTCGCTTCTGTGTGCAACTGGAATCAAGCTTAAACTAAAATTTCTTAAAATTATATGAAAGCAAATTCAAAACTAATTGCAGTATCTTATTAAAAATGGATAAACTCAACCCAAAAATTTTTTCTGAACCTTCTTCTCTCTAAAATAGAGTCCTATAAGCTTTTGTTTCAAAATAGTTCTGGATCAAAATTGTGTATTTCATCTTTTTTATTGAAAATGAATCCATATCAATTACAGAGTCTCAAGTAGGTTTTGATAAAAATACAAAATTGTCTATGTTCCAGCTCTTTCTGAGGATTAGTGTTTGTAGGATTAGTGCTAACTCTCTATTACGCTAAGCTAAGAAATGCCCTAAGTCGATTATTTGTGCTACAAAGCTGAAAATTCTTTTGGTATTACAACTAGTCTTAACTTTTTATTATTTGTGTCATCTCTTGAAACGTTAAGTGATATTAAACTTGTTTTATTACCTACGTCATGTTTCGTACCGGAAAACAAATTTTGCTTTACTATATTTAAAGAAAGGTTGTCACTAACTACTAATAAAACACCAGTCTAGACTTCAACATTTAAGTAAATACTTCTCTTTAATGTGGTACCCTTCAGTAGCCTTTTTAGTGAAGATTATGCTTGCTATGACATTTAGGCCTTCCAATTTACGTCTTGGGTAGTCTCTAGCTACAAGCAATAGAACAAGTCTAGATTTGGACTGTTTAAATAGTACTTTCCACTTAAAATATCCTGGCATGTTGAAGCCAAAATCAAGATAATGCTTAATATTCTGTTAAGGTTTGAATCATCATCCATTTCAAATTATATTGTCCTTGAAAATTTGCATTGCGGCACGTCTTGTATAAAAAGGTGGTCACTAGCTACAAGCGATGATACCGGTCTTTATTTAGACAGTTCAGGAAATATACATTGTCTAATTGAAACATCAAGCACAGGATCAATCATAATACTTAATATGCCCTTGAGCTTCTAGCTTCAACTACTTAAAACTATTTAGTCCTTGAAATTTGATTAAATTGTATAGGAAGGTGGTCAATGGCTACAAGCAATGACACCCGTCTAGACGTACACGGTTGAAAAAATCTATTTATTAAATATACTCTACTTAAGGTTGAAGCGTTGACGACGACTATAATTTATTGAATCTTATACATTAAAGCTTCAACCATTTCAAAATATTTGGTCCTTGTAAATTTTATTTATATCCCTCAGTGCCTGAAGACGAAGCTCTTCGAACAGTGCGTATTGCCAGTGATGACCTACGGCTCCGAAACGTGGTCGCTGACTATGGGCCTCATTAGAAAGCTCAGAGTCACTCAGTGTGCGATGGAGAGGGCTATACTTACGGAGTTTCTCTACGCGATCAAATCAGAAATGAGGAGATCCATAGCAGAACCAAAGTCACCGATATAGCTCTACGAATCGCGAACCTGAAATGGGAATAGGCGGGGCACAAAGTCCAACGGACCGATGGACGTTGGGGCCCGAAGGTGCTGGAGTGCAGACCCCGCACCGGGCGACGCAGTGTAGGGAGACCCCCTACAAGGGTCGCCGGTAGCCGGTGGAGCCAGGCGGTGCAAGTCCGGGCCTTGTGGACGTCAATACGTGAGACCTATGTCCAGCAGTGGACGTCCATCGATTGAAGCGACGAGCGACGACGAATTTTTATTTGGTCTAGTATATTTAGGCCTTCAAAAATCATTTTTATTTTAAATTATTTAGTTCATGTAATTTTTGCTGTCCAGTACATTCTGTATAGAAAGGTGGACACTGCCGACAACTATACTTAAACAAGTTAGGAAATTCACATAGTCTAATTGAATCATCAAACATAGGAGCGATTATCACGCTTATTATGTCTTAGAGGCTTCAACTAATAGTCAGTTAGTTAGTAGCAGCCCAATAACGTCCCACTGCTAGATACAGGCCTCCTCACTCATGGAAGAGAGGGTTTTTAAAGCATAGATCCATCAAGCTGCTTCACTGCGGATTGGCAGGCATAGTACATAACTGCACTCTCTATTCTTTCACTCTCATAGTCCGATGTGTCAGGAATCCGACACAATCGGAGAGAGATCAGGCTACAACTATTTGGTCCTTGAAATTTTTGCTTTGGGATAGGTTTTGTATATAAAGGTGCTACAAGTTATGACACCCATCTAAACGTAGACAGTTGAAAATCCTTTTTCTTAAATGTACTCTACATAGAATTGAAGCGATAACGACGACTCTCGTTAATTGAATATTAAACATTAAAGCATTTCAAAATATTTGGTCTTTGTAACATTTTCTTTGTGGTAGGTCTTGTATAGAAAGGTGATCAATGGCTACAAGTGATGACACCCGTCTAGTCATAATAGATTTAATTGAACGCAATACCATATAGACCTTCAAATTCAACTATTTATAATTATTTAGTTCTTTAAATTTTGGTTTTCCAGTACATCTTGTATAGAAAGGTGGACACTAACAATAAGCGGTGATACCAGTCTATACTTAAACAATATAGAAAGTACACATAGTCTAATTGAATCATCAATGGATCGATCATAAAGCTTACTATGCCGTTATGGCTATGAAGCTTCAATTATTAAAAGTTATTTGGTATAGAAATTGAGTCAATAACTAACAAAAAATCATTTTTCTCAAATATACTCTGCACAATTGAACCCAGGGACTTTTTTAGTGTAGATAATGTTCGCTCCGCCATTGAGGCCTTCGAGTTTCAACCATTTAAAGTTATTCGGTCATTCGAAATTTTGCTCGTTAGGCTAACTTACACAAATTCGACTGAAGGCAATTTCTAGGAGCCGTCCTGTCAAAATACCTCTGTAAATAATTTAAATAATGACGACTTTCAGGGATTGTTTCTAATGGAGAAAGTTAAAGAAATTGGTAAGCTTTCAACTTTACGCATTCACCGAGTTCTCAAACAAAACTTTTAGATAAGCTTTTATGTAAATACCCACGTTAAATCAATCTATGGATTACTATGGATGTATTTTGATTTATAATGGCACGAGCGCCTCGGTTTTGCTCAGGTAAGGTAAGGTAAAAGGTAAGTAGCATCCTTTTACCGTCCCACTGCTGGGCATAGGCCTCCTCACTCATGGGAGAGAAAGTTTTTACAGCATAGACTCACCTCTTCGGGTTTTAGAGCATAGTATACATGCTTTAATGTAAGTTATCATGTACGTATAATAAACAAACATAAATACAAATTAAACATTGAAAACTTCTCTCTGATTAAGATCGACATCTATGTCCGTTGCTAGAAAGAGACTTTATGTTTTTGCGATAACATTTAAGTTATTATTTTAATTATTTAAAGTGATGTGCTTAATAATGCTGTATACGCCTGAATAACTCTGCATTTACCGATTTTTTTAAGGTACAATGGGTATAGCGAGCTGTCTTTAAAGGATAATATTTCTAGGTCTATGAGATAAAAAATACATTGTTTTGTTATATATCTAAGCATTTAACTAGCGTTTTCTATGAATGATTCGAGGCTTAGTCTTTTTTTTCGATACTTCCCAACTATTATAGTTATATTTCAATCAAATTACACAATACCTTAACGAATTATATACAAAAATCTTCCTTAAGAATCACTCTATCTATTGGTGAAAATCACATTCAAAACTGTTCAATAGTTTTCGACTTTATCGTAAACAAATAGATATAATATCTTAAAAAGGACAAAACATAAACTTTCCTTAAGAATCACTTTATCTATTGGTGAAAATCGCATGCAAAACTGTTCAGTAGTCTTCGACTTTATCGTAAACAAATTGATTTAAACCTTAACAAGATCGAAACATAAACTTTCCATAAGAATCACTCTATCTAATGGGTAAAATCGCATGCAAAACTGTTCAGTAGTCTTCGACTTTATCGTGAACAGACAGACACAATATCTTGAGAAGTTCTATTCATAAAGCTTCCGTAAAAATCACTATATTTATTGGTAAAAATCGCATGCAAAACAGCTTAGTAGTTTTTGATTTTATCGTGAACAGACAGACGTAATATATTGACAAGTTCTACACATAAAGCTACCTTAAGAATCACATATCTATCGGTGAAAATCGCATGCAAAACTGTTCAGTAATTTTTGACTATTTCGTGATCAGACATGGAGGAGGACTTTTCCTTACTTGAATTGATACAATTACAGTTTATATTAACAAACCCTTATACTAAACGTAACACAATTCATTTTATGAACGTTAATGATATTAAATTAACTCTAAAAGCAGCACTACCAAAGCGGCTTTATTAAGCTTTTTGATAAATTTATACACTTTGTAGGCCTTTAATATTGACCAAGGATAATAGCGTGTAATTATTTTGTGTACGCCACAATTTCAAAGATTAAATTGTTTTAAAACATATATTATGTGATCGTAAATGAAGTTAATAATGTTGTCTAAGATGGTAATAAAAAAAGGTAAGTAGCAGCCCATTAACGTCCCACTGCTGGGCACAGGCCTCCTTGAGGTTTTCAGAGCATAGATCCACCTTGCTGCTCCACTGCGGATTGGCATAGTACATAAGTGCACTCTCTATTCCTTCCCTCTCATAGTCCGATGTGACGGCAATCAAACACGAGCGGAGAGAGATCAGGCGCAGCACCGACGGCTTAACGTGCTCTCCGAGGCACAGGGGTGAATCACACCGCCAAATTTTTCCCAATTTCGGGCAAATACTAAAAAAATCTTAATAGAAAACTCAATATCGATATCGAATTGTCCCGACAGAGGACTCGAACCCAGGACCTCCTGTCTGTAGTCGAACATGCTAATCAATAGACCAATGAGACAGACAAGATGGTAATAAGGTAAGCTATACCAACCAAGTAGCAGTCCATTATCGTCCCAATGCTGGAAACAGGCATACTCACTCATAGGAGAGAGGGTTATTAGAGCATACACCTACCAAGCTGCTCTATTCCGGATTGGTAGGTATAGTACACAAGCCTTAGGCTGCCAACTACCCAACTTCGAACAATACTGAGAAAATCTTAATAGATAACTCAAAATTGATATTTGAATTCGCCTGACCCGGCACTCGAACCCAGGACCTAATGTTTTTAGTCAACCAAAGTAACCACAAGACCTAAGAGGTAGTTTAGCGATTGACTGTAATCGTATCTGATGGTAAATGATGATACAGTCTAAGATGTGAGCTCGTTAATCAGGTAAGAGGGAATTTGTCTCTTACGGTTTCTACACAGTATCGTAACGGAACACAAATCTCTTTGCTTGGCTGTACGTCTTTGCTGATAGAGTGTTAACTAGCCACGGCTGAAGACTGTCACCAGTACCAACCACGCTGCTGCATTGCCCGATCTGGGACTCAAACCCAGGGTCTCATGTCTCTAGAAGAACATGCTAACCACTAGACCAATGAATCAGAGTTCAGACTCATACAGATTAGAAAATGCCATTTCCTAAGTTCGTCCTACGCGGAATCGAACAAGGATCTCTGTGAACAAAGCGAGTACTCACACCACGGCGCCAGAGAGGTACGTCTTTACTGATAGTGAGTTAACTAATCACTACCGAAGCCTCCCTCAGCCCAGACTGACACGAATTAGAAAAGGTAATTTCCTTAATTTGTCCAGTTATCTACATAAAAAACCTTATTACTTTATAAATATCGAAGAAATATAAATAAAAATTTTAACAAAAAAAGAACCGCCTTCAAAACAAACTTACAAATATATTAATATCCTCTAAAAAGTAAGACATAATTGCTTAGTATTTTATAGTGTTCTTCGTATTCTTATATTCGGAGTCGGTGCCAGCCAAGGAAGATGTTCCCCGGGTGTCCACTTGGCAGCTTCTGCGTCTTTCCCACCCATGGCTATATATGTAGGCACCTAGGCTGACACCGACTCCAAATATAGGAATACGAAGAACACTATAAAAGTTTACGCAATTATTTTTTCCTTTTTAGAGCATATTAATATATTTGTAAGTCTGGTTTTAAAGGCGGTTCTTTTTTTGTTAAAATTTTTATTTATTTTTTGATTTTTAGTGAATCTGATGTAAACGTGTTGCAATGCAGCAACAAACGTAAGCTCATTGCTATTTGATTACAGACACTTATTTTTTCTGTCTTAAACCGCACCCTTACTGTAAGCCGTTGAGGAGATCCATTGATCTTCATATTTAACTACGCCTAGCACTTGTCTATACTGAAGTTACGGTAGGCAACTCAAATATTTGAATAGCCCATAGAAGATTCAGTCGAGTACCGTTCATTTGCTCCTAAGAATTGAAGAGTTCCGTCACTTTTTCACGGATTCCATCATCAGAACCTAACCAAACTATCACAAAATAACCCATAAAGTATATCCTTTCCAATTAAAAAAGGACCTTCCAAATCGGTTGGCATAAACTTGAGTTATTCGTCCATTTATCCGGTTTTCTCATGGATACCATCCTCAGAACCGGATTTAAAATAAAAACATACAGACGAATTGATCACCTCCTCCTTTTTTTGAAGTCGGTTAAAAATAGCTGTATTTCGTGTTGTGTTAGTAAAAAAACCAATGATTGAGTTTGTTGTGGGTTCTCGTGAAATAGGCGCGAAGAAACCTTCGTAAATTGAAATTTAAAATCATTCTCTAATATCCTCCTCAGTATATTGGAATTAATATCAAAACTGATGTAAAAACCTGCTTTAATAATGTCTGAATATCAGCCATAGGATCATATGCAAATATCAAACTTTTTCAGTAATCAAATATAGAAATTAATATTTGGCTATAAAAAATATGGATCAAATTAAACTTTATCAAAAGTGAATACGTTCAGTTGAATTCATAAGGTGAAAGTTTTGATTTAGTGCTTATAACTGCCGCAGACTTGGGACCCTCTTAAAAGTTTTAGTTACGTAATAGAATAAAACAGTTCGAACAATTCTCCTGAACCATTCAAAGCCGGATTCGGAAACATTATAGAAATGTATGAACTTATTGCTGGCAACTCTCGGGACGTTAAATCTATTGGTATACTGTCGAATGAATATTCAGGATTGCTTTAAATTTTATGCAAATGTTAACTGTTCCCTGCAGCCTTCAGAGGTTCTTCACAACCAAGAGTTTTGGGGTACGGGCCTCAAAGCAGTGCCTCATGTTTCAGTGCAACACTAGCAGAAACCCTAGCGGAATCTATTGGCATCGTTGGTCGGAGGAAACCTATCGAGGCTTATTTGGCACAATGCTCACCTGTGAAACTATTATTGAAGAAGAGGCACAGAGAGAACTGTCTTTTAGTACGGCGCAGGAGGTTAAAAGGTAGAAGACGTAGATTTCTGCTTCTCCTTCGTCCTTCTTAAGTTTCTCAGAGGAATCTTCCGGAATGCCAGGGCCAATTGCGTCTATCGATCCTCTGGTTCTCCACAAATGGATGTAGAGGGTATTGCTGAGTTTTAGTGGGTATTCTAGCTTACCAGCGACTCCCAAACTCTTGATAAGGTTTTAGGTCTGATCGAGGTGCATAACGGCATTTTCAAGCGTGAAAAGAAGTGCCTCATTACCCGTGACCGTGGGAAATTTCTCAGGCATTGATGATGTTCGGTATTTGTTTCTGCTCGTTACACTAACGGGTTGGTTGGTAACGGAATAGTTCAAGTGTCAAATCCATTTTCTGCCACTGCCGTCAACGCTGTAATCTTCCACTTCAACGGTGTAGTGGCCACCCGACAGTGGTGACAGCAGAAGCTTCCGAGGCATGGGACACCATGTGCATTCCGATCTGGGATGCTTAATGTCCTATATCCCCTAAGTGGGGCCGAGGGCATCCACAGTAACTTACCATCGCGAGCGATCTTAAGCTTCACGCTTCACCTCACTCCACGTCATACCAATGTGTGTCGCTTCAGCCAGCACGGAACGACGGCACGTCTGTCGTGGTCGTGGTTGCTTCCTTTTACGTTATGGATTCCAGTCCAAAGCCTGTTTGGATAAATGACTGGAATCCCTTCGTAGAGTGTGACCACTCCATCTCCGTTTGCTTGATTTGATGTTCGATCGATATTTCCTGGCATTTTTCTAGAAGATCGTTAGAAATAATCTCGGGCCAGTAGATTCCGAGGATGCGGCGAAGGCACCGGTTGACGCAGACTTGTACAACACAGGTTGACGTATACAAGTCTGCGTCCGATCTGGGATACTGGCTGAAAATGCCGTGGAGGTATGTATGTGGGGAGTTATCGATGCTCCTCGGTGTGCGTCCTGGTGTCACGTTGAATGACGGCATTTCTGACGTACCTAGGAGCTCCTACTATCATGTGTCAGTATTCTGCTGTGTCTGCAGCCTCTTCCTCTGGTACTCCGATCAGAAAGAGTACCAGGATTCCCTGCAATGTTACTCGCGTAGTTCTCGATCCCGTAAGTACGTAGCGATAGGAATAAAACCTCTGGGACTCCGGATAACCTATTCTTTATAGTAATCTACGTCACGAAAGGAATGGGAATGCCGATGTTCAAGTCAGTCGATTGAATAGTTTTAAAGTTTTCGCTATCCTATTTCGCTATTATATACATAACGCTGTGGAATATTGCAGACCAATTGGTTTTATGTACAAACATTATTTGTGTTTTATTTACAAGTCAATAACCACACAAATAATAATTATTTGCCGTGTTTCACTCTGCTATTGACAGACAGTATAATTCTGTTATTCCCAGTAATAAACGTCACGTGCACACATTATGTCGACGAATTAATTGTATTGTTCAATCATCGTCCGATTCACTGAACTTGGACTCTTATTAATTAATATTAATAAGTTTATGGTATTAATATTATGGTTTATTGGTCTATGCTCCATAAAACTCTCTCTCCTATGAGTGAGGAGGCCTGTGCCCAGCAGTTGGACATTAATGAGCAGCTACTTACCGTATGGAATTATAATGTTTTAATCAAAAACAAAACCATATTATTATTCTTATTAACAAATAAAGGTAAAGGCTTGCTTACTCATAGGAGAAAGGGCTTTAGAGCATTTATCCTGGGATTTCCTCCACCAAAATGCACAATGTTGGGTTGGAAAGAACAATCAAGCACGTCAGTTTCTTTTTATAAAGAGAAAATGTTCTGGATCTGAATCTGCTCATTCTCTAAACGAGAATCCACTCTCCTCACCACTTAGCCATCGTGGCTTTTGATTAGCTTTAACGCGTTATAAACTCATTACATAGAAAGATATCTTTAAAGATTTTACGTGAGCTATCAACAGATGACACTGTACAAATTAACAAATAATGAATTAATGTTATTTAAATAATCATTCATAAACTATAAATAAAGAAATCCTGAAAGCTTTCACGTGAACTTTCAACAGGTGACGCTGTATAATTTAACATAAATACGATTACTAATTAATGTACCTTAAATAATCATTTATAACTAATCATATGGAAAGAAATCGTTAAAGCTTTACGAGAGCTTTCAATAGATGACGCTGTGGAATTCTTGGAAATAGATATATTACTAAATGTATTTTAAATAGTAAAATATGATATAAAATAAGCTATATTCACACATTTACATCAAGCAAAATATTTTATAGATGTGAACCTGAGTTAAGGAATAAAAAACTTTAATTACCTTACTGTAAGGAAGGACAATTGGTTATTAAGAGTGTTTTACCACAATCAATAACATTTCCTATTTTTTTTATGACCAATATTTAAATAAACNGAAAAGGCTTTAGAGCATTTACCCTGGGATTTGTAGATTTCCTCATGAGGTTTTCCTCCAACAAAAAGCACAATATTTGGTTGGAAAGAAAAATCAAGCACGTCAGTTTCTTTTTATAAAGAGAAAATGTCCTGGATTTGAATCTGCACATTCTCTAAACGAGAATCCACTCTCCTCACCACATAGCCATCGTGGCTTTTGATTAGCTTTAACGCGTTATAAACTCATTACACAGAAAGATATCTTTAAAGATTTTACGTGGGCTATCAACAGATGACACTACAAATTAACAAATTATGATTTAATGTTATTTCAATAATCATTCACAAACTATAAATAAAGAAATCTTGAAAGCTTTCACGTGAACTTTTAACAGATGACGCTGTATTTTTAATTTAACATAAATACGATTACTAATTAATGTACCTTAAATAATCATTTATAATTAATCATATGGAAAGAAATCTTTACAGCTTTTACGAGAGCTTTCAATAGATGACGCTGTGGAATTCTTGGAAATAGATATATTACTAAATGTATTTTAAATAGTAAAATATCATATAAAATAAGCTATATTCACACATTTACATCAACTAAAATATTTTAAAGATGTGAACTTGAGTTAAGTAATCAATAATCTAACATTTCCAATTTTTTTATGATCAATATTTAAATAAACTATACCGCAATAAGTGCGTCAATATTACTGAAAATTTTGACGTGTTTTGTCCTCATTCCCGGAGAGATAAAGCGCGGAAACTCGCGGAATGTGAAAAGTTTGGAGCTGACTTCAATCCATTACACAACTGAGATATTTCTTTGTTTTGCAACATTACCGCGGCAGCTCGACCCAATAATTCCTGGGTTTGAAATTTCACTATCATCAAACTGTTGGTTTGCTTGCACAATATTTTGAAGAGGACACAAAGCTCTGAAGTAACACAAATAGTCCAATATTATGATAATAAAGGCAATTCCTACGAAAGCTAGGACGAACTTCTCAATTTTTTAATTGATAAATTAATGTTTTGAAAAACTGCATTAATATCAAATGTCATTTACTACAAATATACAAAATGTACTTAAACTCGGCAACGTCAACGGCAACGACATAACTCATCTGCGGTTTGCCGATGACGTAGTCATTGTGGCAAAGACTCTCGAAGATACAACGCTCGATGACCTCTGCAGAGTTTCTTCACAGGTCGGCCTGAAAATGAACACGGGTAAGACGAAAATTTTGTCTGATATCCATGTACCGTCTCACCCAGTCATCGTTAAGAACTCAGCTCTCGAAATTGTTGGCGAGTACATATACCTGGGACATAAATTCCAGCTAGGTATGTCCAATTTCGAGACGGAGATTTTCATCCGATATCCTTTAGTGCCTAAAGACCAAAGTCTTCCAACACTACGTGTTGCCAGTGATAACCTACGGTTCTGAGACGTGGTCGTTGACTATGGGCCTCATGCGGAAGCTAAGAGTCACTCAGCGTGCGACGGAGAGGGATATTCTCTCGGAGTTTCTCTACGTGATCTAATTACAAATGAAGAGATCCGTAGTAGAACCAGAGTCACCGACATTGTCCTATACATCGCGAACCTGAAGTGGCAATGAGCGGGGCATATAGTCCGAAGGACCGATGGACGTTGGGGGCCGAAAGTGCTCGAGTCGCGACCCCGCACCAGACAACCCAGTGTAGGCAGGACACCCCACAAGGTGGAGCGATGATATAAAGAGGGTCGCCGGTAGCCGTTGAAGGCGGCGCAAGATGGGGCCTTGTGGATGTCATTACGTGAGACCTATGTCCAGCAGTGGACGTCCATCGGTTGAAGCGACGACGAAGAGCGACGACTTGAACTTGAGTAGATGAATATAAAAGTATTAATAACGATTGAAAAATTTATGAACATATAATTTCAAAATAATTTCTGTCAATGGCACGTCTAAAAGATTCATTTTAATAGGATTTAGGTAATAACCTAGACTAATTATTATGACGAAGTATTGGCAGCAAAGAGTAATTCCTTTTGGAGGGGACCTTCAGCCGAAGGACATAGTTAGGGCAATATTCACCAACGAAGGGAAACGAATTTGCTAAAGGAGGCAAATGAGACCCAAACAGAGGAAGCTGTGAACGTTCCTCTTCTCTAGCACAGAAGGTTGAGCGCTTTTCTTGTCCCATTTTTAAGATTCCTGGCAGGAATCATTAGGAGCACCAGAGTAAAATTTATCCAACGACCCTCTGGTATTTCATTAAAGAATGAGTAGGGTGTTGCTGAATTATAGGAGGTATTCTGAATGCCAGCGAGTTTCACGCTAATCAGGGCGCATAAATGCATTTCCACCGTGAAAAAAAAGCATTTTCATAAAATATTACACTGAAGCAAGCAAAAGAGTGGTAAATACACAAAAATATCACGCCACATTTTCACAGGGGCAGTTAGAGACCACCTCCTTTCACTTGCCACGATCCTTGCATATCTCCTTCGCTTCTTTCATTCTCATTAAACCTTTCATACAAGTTTGTCGGTTTAGAGTACTCTTAACCTGACCCTTATTTAGAATATCCTGGATTTGGTTCAGGAACTTTCGCCTTGGTCTTCCTCTTCCAACATTCCCATTCACTCTTGACTCATAAATCCTTTAAGTTAGTCTCCATTTTCTCATTCTCTCTACGTGTCCAAACCATATAATACCTTTCTCAATTTCAGCCACTACATCTTTTATTTTTAGCTAGCCGAATATATAAAGGTGGAAGATCTTGACAGCATAAATTACTATATACTTAAACTAGCTATAAAAGTTCCAAGACAATAAAGTTATAT
Organism: Elymnias hypermnestra; assembly: GCA_015832385.1. Lineage (NCBI taxonomy): Eukaryota > Metazoa > Arthropoda > Insecta > Lepidoptera > Nymphalidae > Elymnias > Elymnias hypermnestra. Next base: position 1,954,579 of record JACTOM010000935.1, on the reverse strand, counting down.
GAAGAGGTAGAGTTTCGATAGTAGATCGCTTCGTCTCATTTTGTTTTAATGCCAAAGTTTTGATTTATAACCTCGGCTTGGATCAGAGCGGCTACACAAGTTCTATAATGGCTTTATTGAAATAACTTTCTTTGTTATTTAAGTAAAATCAAAGTGTACATTAACACTTTGATTGTGAAATAGTAACATTAAAAAGATATAAACTGGCTTTCAAAAATAATTGGCGATATTATGACAAAATATGTAAACTCTTGGCTACGTACATGTTGTAACTTTGGATACATTTTTATTTTAAGGTTTATCCCTTATACTGCCATTTTAATAGCCCCGTAATTTGCCCGCGCTTTTTAACGGAAATAACCGTTGCCTGCCCCGCACGGACATCTAAGTGACTCTTGGTATTTAAATATTCATAAAAGACTACCAAATGTTATGATTTTTATGTTTACTAATAGTTGAACTATTCAAAGTTATCTTCAGTTTATTAAATTAAGAATCTAGTGTAGCGTCATGTTCCTGATAGTGAAAAAGTCTGTCTTGTGTTTATAGGCTCATATTTTAAAAATTGTAATTTAAAATTACCTCAAGGGTTTTCATTGTTATTTACACCACTCATATAATCAAAATGTAAAGAATCACTAAAATATTTACAGTTTATAAAATACCACAAAAAAACTTAACGACATTCAACGCTGCACACGCACCTTTAGTAACGGTCACTTTGTAACAGATTTATTTTTTGTTTTTCTATTGTCTGGCGTTATCTCTACGCATATTTTGTTTCGATAGTTATCGAGAAGAAAATGATGCTTATATTATTGATTGCACGAGTTGAGACAGAAATATCGAAATAGATGACCCGATTGAAGTAGATTGTCCATGTCTACCAGTGGTCTACTTCAAATCGCTAAGTAAGAAGTAAAAGTGAAACTATATTTTAAAAAAGAAAAACAACTATAGTCAATAAAAAACAAGTATGTTTTCGATCAACTTAATTAAAACATACACAAATATGTTGGAGAATAAGAGAGACAAGGAGAGAAGCATAAAGCATGAGCATAGGGTTTTCCGCCAACATCATCGTTAGTAGCATTCAATATCCATACTGTGGGCGTTGCTGGGTCTTGTTGGTGCAATCAAACACTTTATAAATGAACTCAGATTATAATGTTCAATCACTTAATGTTTCCGACATCAATTTAAACCAACTCATTAATAATAATAGCCACTCTGGCAGACCGTCAACCGAGAACTTTCTATTAAGATTTCCTCAATATTTGCCCGAAGTTGGGAAGTTGGCGGTGTGATCTACCCCCGTGCCTCGGAGAGCACGTTAAGCCGTCGGCCCATGCCTGATCTCTCTCCAGTTGTGTCGGATTCCCGTCACATCGGACTATGAGAATGAAGGAATAGAGAGTGCACTTGTATGCCTAACAATCCGCAGTGGATCGGCGTGGTGGGTTTATGCTCTAAAAACCCTCTCTCCTATGAGTGAGGAGTCCTGTGCCCAGCAATGGGACGTTAATGGGCTGCTATTTACTTACTTACTTTATATATGGACAGAGTGAACTTTTAGAAGGAATTTAAAAATAAAATAAAAATGCTACATCGTATTTTCCATTTAAACTTTCCTCCCCAATACAATGTCAAAGTCTGTTGTTGACCTAAAAGCCCGAACTTATGTAAGAAACCTGAAGCGAAGGCTGCGATGAGTAAAAATACTTTTGTAAAATTTACTGCAATTGCCTTTAAAAGACCAATACTCGTTTATTTCGTAGTCAATTCAATGCGAAGAATATATAATAAAGCTGTAGTTTTAAATTTGAAAGTTTAATAAAAGAAGCTATAGAAAAAAACGAATGATAACAAAATCGGGGGATACAGTTTGGTGTTGTAGCTACATATCTATCACCTCCATCCAAAATTGAATTACACTACTGGATAGCTAAATGATTAAAGAATTTATTACGCTAAGTAAGGAGGAGGGGGTTTCCCGTTACGAGATGTATTCTTCTTCTTACGGTACCTCTCAATTGCTGAAGGTGAACACAAATCATCAGCAGGCATAGTGCAGCAACACCTCTGCAATCGCGATGCCCGTCCACTCCCTGATGCAGCGTTTCGCAGCCATGAATTTTTCCTTTTGCTAACCCATCATTATAAACTGGAGGAGGATGTAGCTATCATGGCGCAACACACAGCCTAGGTAGGCGACTTTGCTTAGTTATTTGCAAGAGCTGTCAACCCGATGCGTTCCAGATTTTTTTCATTCGTAACCATATGGACCCAGATGATGCGTAGTATGCGACGATAACATCTTCCTTAATAATCCACGCCTCACAGTCGTAAAGAACTATTGGCCTCATGCAGCAGAGGAGAATTCCAACTCGGATCTTAACATTTAAGGTACGACAGTACAAGACTTTCTTCATTCTATTGAATGATCAAAATCAAAAATCAAAATCAAAAATATCTTTATTCAAATAGGCATATTACAGCACTTTTGAATCGTCAAATTATATATTTTTTTCCACACTCTGATTCTTATATACGTCTGAAGATGGTACTCAAGATCGGCTTAAAATCTAAAGTTACGAGGGTTCCTTCGCGCCCTGATCCGAGAAGAACCCACAACAAACTCAGTCGGGTATTTTTTTTTTCCATCATCATTACAATAACAAATTAGTTTACTATATTTTAATTAAAATTAGAGCAATTTGTTCACTCCCAAGCGTTTCTATCGTCTAGGTAATCTTGCAACTTATAATACGATTTTTCTATCAACTTTCTTTTAACAAAGACTTTGAATTTATTAATTGACATCTTTAGAACGTCTTGTGGGAGTTTATTATAGAAACGTATACAGTTACCCTTAAATGAGTTGTTAATCTTATGCAGCCTACTAGAATTTATAACAAGTTTGTTTTGGTTTCGTAAGTTATATGATGTCCAGTCACTCTTTTTATTAAAAGAGTCAATGTTTTTATGTACATACAAGTTTTTTAATATATATACGCAGTGAACTGTCATTATGTTAACTGCCTTGAATTTGTTTCTTAGCGACTCCACTCACCTTTAACCCAAGTTCTTATGTACTTGTCGTGATACACTTGCTCCAGCGCTTTTCCAGCCACATAAATATTAGGTCTTTAGGTGGTGTTACGTGAACTGACAATAACCTTCGTCTTTACTATATTAATTGTCAGACCATATTCACTTACAATAAACCTATAGTATCCTAAGACGTATTCATTTACAAAAAAAAGTCGTATCCATAACACAGCCAAATCCCATAAAGTACTTTTATTTTGGGCAGGATATGGACATTAAATGAACGCTGGAAAGGAAACACATTCAAAGTTGTTCATTGAAATTGAAAAAGTTATCGTAGAAAAAGCTGGTGGCTGCAACCCACCTCGTTTATAAGAGAGTGAGTGTTTTTAGAGTATAGCCCTATCATGTAGCTCCAATACGTACACATACACCAGAAGTACTTCCGGTATATACAGGTTTCCTCACGATGTTTTCCTTCACTAAAAAGCGCAATGATGTATTGAAAATGGACAATCAGGCACTTAAGTTTCTTTTTATAAAGAGAAACTTAGAGGTACCTGCCCAGGATTCGAAGCCTTGACTTCCCTGAACAAGAATCCAATTGCTTCACACAAGGTTAGCATAATTATTAACTAATTTGCGGGATACTACGTGTTTGTTTCGCATGTTCGACTTCAGACATGAGGTCCTGGGTTCGAGTCCCGGGTCGGGCCAGTTCGAAATCGATATTGAGTTTTCTATTAAGATTTTCTCAATATTTACTCGAAGTTGGGAAGTTGGCGGTGTGCTCCGCAACCATGCCTCGGAGACCACGTTAAACCGTCGGTCCGTCGCTTGATATCTCTCCAGTCATGGCGCATTGCCATCAAATTAGTCTATGAGAGTGATGAAATAGAAAGTGCAGTTGTATAAGCGCATGTTAATGGGCTGCTACTTACCTTACCTTTTTTTTACGTGTTTGTTTTAAACATAAATTTTACATATCACGATGGTGTTTTTAAATTTGGCGATATTTCGAACCAGTTGCATGGGTCGTGGTCACGACATTACTGCTGTAGATGGTGGTGTTAAGCTATCTATTTAGCCTACATTTAATCTTATTGTTCTTCACCGGACCCACATCCATTTTTCGGCAGACTACACTTGCCATAACTTCACCGCTGGATTCCAGATATCCGCTACTTTAAAACCATCTTCGTGATTGAATTTTGGATACTTTTTTATTTCAATGGCCTCACGAACTAGTCTCGGCACGTAGTGGCGGTCAGTGGAAATAACTTTTGAGCTCTATTTAGTGTTGAGGTCCTTACNAGTTCGAAATCGATATTGAGTTTTCTATTAAGATTTTCTCAATATTTACTCGAAGTTGGGACGTTGGCGGCGTGCTCCGCAACCGTGCCTCGGGGACCACGTTAAACCGTCAGTCCGTCGCTTGATATCTCTCCAGTCATGGTGCATTGCCATCAAATTAGTCTATGAGAGTGGTGGAATAGAAAGCGCAGTTGTATAAGCGCATGTTAATGGGCTGCTACTTACCTTACCTTTTTTTTACGTGTTTGTTTTAAACTTAAATTTTACATATCACGATGGTGTTTTTAAATTTTGTCGACATTTCGAACCAGTTGCATGGGTCGTGGTCACGACGTAACTGCTGTAGATGGTGGTGTTAAGCTATCTATCTAGCCTACATTTAATCTTATTGTTCTTCACCGGACCCACATCCTACTTTCGGCATACTACACTTGCCATAACTTCACCGCTGGAATTCAGGTATCCGCTAGTTTAAAACCATCTTCGTGATTGAATTTTGGATACTTTTTTATTTCAATGGCCTCACGAACTAGTCTCGGCAAGTAGTGGCGGTCAGTGGAAATAACTTTTGAGCTCTATTTAGTGTTGAGTTCCTTACTGCATGATATTCTCCGCGATAGCAGACGTGTTTGCTTTCCAGCGTCGATAATACTGAGAATCGAGAATGCAGGTAAGGTAAATGTAAGTAGCAGCTAAATAAATTCTGGGCACAGACCCAGCACGCTGCTCCACTGCCGGTTAGCAGGCATAGTAAAGAAGTGTGTGCGCTTATACAACCGCACTTTCTATTCCATCACTCTCACAGACTAACTTGATGGCAATGCGCCATGATTGGAGAGATATCAAGCGTCGGACCGACGGCTTAACGTGCTCTCCGACGCACGGTTGCGGAGCACGCCGCCAACATCCCAACTTCGAGTAAATATTGAGAAAATCTTAATAGAAGACTCAATACCGATTTTTTAATTCCCTCGACCTTGAACTCCACCCCAGGACCTCATGTCTGTAGCTGAACAAGCCTACCACTAGACCAATGAGGCAATTTAGACTAAATGAGAATACAGAGTTAAAGGTATTAGTAGTGTTACTCGATTGGCTATTTTACATAATGCATATAAAACCTTGCTAGTATCCTGGATTAATGGGACAGCTGGGTTGCAAGGAGTGAGAATAGGTGATTTTCACTACCAATAGCAATCTTGGGAAATCCGTCTTATTTCACTGCGATAATGGATTTATGGTAGGGAATAAAATCATACCTGGATGAGTCAAATAGACTTTTGCACGAGGGTAGCTTCGGCGAATTTCGTCAGAGAACCTTGAGCAATTTTACTTGTGCAGAGGCAGTTAGCCGAGGGGGTTTAAGTGGGTATAACCCCACCTAAGCCAATAGTCTGACCCAATTTATTAGGTATCTTATACTAAATTTACCCCGTATTAAAAAATAGGCCATACTGGCATAATCTAGAGAGTTCTCGCTTATTCCGGTACTATGCTCTACAGAAACCATAAAAGATAAATTATCTCTTACCTGCTTAGCTTCTAACTTACACTTTGTCCATTAGTTGCCATCAGGTGAGATCACAGTCAATCGCTAACCTCTCGCCAATAAAAAGTGGTCATTGTGTAACAAGAGGATTATTTATTCAAGGGCAATCTGCGATGAGTTATTCATCATTCGAAACACTTTTTTAGACCTTCAGTTAACTTTAAATCTACAAATAGCAAGTGATATCCATGCGGATAAAAAAAACTACTCACTAATCCGAATTAGTTTATACGTCGTTTAAATTCCAAACTCGCTGTTAGTAAAAATATACCAAATCTATTTTTTTTTTGTTTTATAAAACATTGGATGAGTTTTGCCAGTCAACCATTAAACTGTTGATGTTGTTTTTCAGCCATTAGAGAATAGTCGATGTTTATATAAAGCATAAAAAGGTTTTTTTTTAACAAACTGATTCGCGCGACTGTGTCTTCGTACATTAATGAAACTTTGCCATACTGTGCCTCTGCTTTTTAAAACTTTGATAACTTTTATGATATCCATTTTAATGAAATACTATTAAGGGTAGTTTTGATCTTCATGAAATATACAAGAAATGTAATGTATTTAATTAAATAAAAAATAATACCGTATTGTATAAAATAACTAGGTGAATAACACATATTTTTTTTGGTTATATGTAAAAAATTAAAATGGTTATTGTCTTTTATAGATAAATTTTTCAGAGGTAAATGTATACTAATATAGACTTTTTATAAATCTTTTTATGTAGTACAATTCCGTAATACATTAATTCGATCTATCTTGTAAGGTTCAGCCAGCGTTTGGGATTTAAGAGCGCAAAAATATGTTTACGACATTACATTACTACTCTTTGATTTTTTCAAATTTTCTGTATCAATATATATGTGTATTATACATATAAACCTTCCTCTTGAATCACTTTATCTATTATTGAAAAGTGCATTAAAATCTCTAGCAAATTTTAAAAGATCTAAGGTTACAAACACCGGAAGCGACTTCATTACTATGTAATGCAAGTCCAAACTTTCAAACAAAAATCAAAGTTAAAAATACCATTGTAAGTATTTTTTCTTATATTAAAATACATAGTTTTCTTCTGCATTTATAAGTAACGATATTAACAAGAGCAATATAAAAATGTCTGCGAAAAGGAAGCAATTATTTCGGATCGCTTAAGCGTTTAGTTAACCTTTATAATTCGACCGCAACGACTCAAAAAGGCGGGAGCAAGGTTTTGTTATAGAAAAATGGCATTGAAATAGCACGGGAAGTGGGGCATTGTTCGCTGGCTGGTCATTCAGTGGCCATATTGTTCAAATTACTGCATGAATGGGCTGTCCCGCCAATAAAATAGAGGTTCTAAAGACTTCACAGCTGTAAAAATGTAGTATACACATAATATTACCTGCTGTGTTAATGTAAAAGGAGAAGCCAAGGATTATTTCTTTCGATAACTAAGGTTGGAAGTTTATAGGAGGTGCTAGCACTAGAGTTTAAAGTGTCTTCCTTGATAACTCCTCATTCGTAAAGGGCTAAAGGCCAAATATAGCATGAGTGCGTAGGGAAATTACGAGGAGAAATAACCATTAAACTTATTCTATAAATACGAGTTGACCCAGCAAACGTCATTTTACCATATATTAAAAAATAGGGGTTGGTGATAGAAAATATTTAGTTCTGTATGCTGTATCATATAAAATAATAACAAAAAAATTAATTTAGTGATGGGTCACCCTTAATACTGTGTCATGGACTGCTGCGACTCTTCTTGCGGGCGATCTCCCCTGGGAGATTTGGGCGGAGGTTCTGGAGGTTGCCTATGATTGTCGGACAGCTGCAAGGAATAGAGACAAACGGCCTGATGCTGAAGAGGTATATAGAATCAGGATCCTATCCGACAGGGCCCTGATTGGCTTGCCAGGGGGTACGGTACGCTAACCTACAGGTTTTTGCAGGTGTTAACTGGACATGGTTGCTTCGACAAGTATCTGCACCAGATTATAGACTGCAAAGAGACGCCTGCTTGCCATATTTGTGGGGCGGCCGTCGACACTGCACACCACACAGTAGCAAATTGTCAGGCTTGAGGACTCTAGCGTCACATCTTGACATCGCTGATTGGGAGTGACCTCTCAATCTCCAGCATTGTGGGCGCTATGATTGGCGATAAATCAGGTTGGAGAATAGTGACGTCTTTCTGCGAGGCTGTCACCTTGCAGAAGGAGTCACTAAACAGGCAAAGGGGGGTGATGGCAGACGCTACTCTCTCTCGCCGGAGGAGAGAAAGCCCCGGAAGGCGCAATTTTACTCACTTGCTTTCCCTCAACTAAACTATATCCTTAAGTCGGATTCATCCGGGGCGCCAGAGCTGAATGCGTCAGTGGACATCTGGACCTCAGCACCTGGATGAAGAGGGTTCCGCTGGGTTTTAGTGGGTCTCCTGGTACGGCCAGCGAATCCCACAATCCCGGATGTAAGTTTACAGATTGTCCGGCGTATATAAAGCATTTCCCAGCGAAAAAAAACCTTAACATTTAGGAGAACGAAAAGTAGATGCTACCTGATTTTCCACCCTAACCGATATGCACTCTAAGATTCACGAAAACCGGTCTAGTCGTTCCGGAAGAGTTCAACCTTTAACACCGTGACACGAGAATTTCATATATTAGATGCTAGCTATTTTTTTACCTTTGAGGAGTTAGCGCCTGACATGTATCCTCACACAGTTCCTATTTATATAATTTCCTAAACTTGCCTTGACAAATAACAATCCAAAAATGTCTGTTAGAGCAGCAAGTACATCCACTATTGAAACAATTAGGGTTTTACCACACAAAAAATATATATGAAGAGGAAGTACATCAGGATAGATTTATAAAAGGAGTGACATCAGTTCTGACGTCTCTACTTGTCTGTAAATCAGTAAGTCGACTCGTTATAATAATTCCGTCACAAGAACAGGTAACAAAACTCTGAAAGTCTATATTTTAAATGAAAAGCAGGTCATAATACATACATACATAGATAGCATCACACATCATTTCCATAGGGGTAGGCAGAGTCCAATTTCTTCCACGTGCCCCGGATCCTTGCATATCTCCATCGCCTTTTTTTCATTCTCATTAATCCTTTTATAAAGTTCGTAGGTTTAGAGTACTCTTGACCTGACCCTTATTTAAAAATCAAGTCAGGGTCAGCCTACTTTTTAAATATATGTTGTGTATTTTATTACAACATATTTCCATCGCAGATTCGAATTTTAGAGACTTTAACACTGGAGACTCGGTGACTCGGACACCAGAGAATCGGATTTTAGAGACTCTGACACTGAAGAGTCGGCGCCTAGTGACTCGAACAGTGGAGACTCTGACACTTAAGATTATGACATGGGAGACTGACAGCGGGGACTCTGATATCGGAGACTCGGATATCGGAGACTCGGATAACGGAGACTCAAACATACGAAAGACTGAACTAAACTAGTCGTCGTCGCTTCAACCGATGGACGTCCACTGCTGGACATAGGTCTCACGTAATGACCTCGACAAGGCCAGATCTTGCGCCGCCTGGCTCCAGCGGCTACCGACGACCCTCTTTATATCATCGGTCCACCTTGTGGGGGATCTGCCTACACTGCGCTGTCCGGTTCGGGGTCGCCACTCCAGCACCTTTGGCCCCCAACGTCCATCGGTCCTTCGGACTATGTGCCCCGCCCATTGCCACTTCAGGTTCGCGATTCGCAGGACTATGTCGGTGACTCTGGTTCTACTACGGATCTCTTCATTTCTGATTCGATCACGTAGAGAAACTCCGAGCATAGCCCTCTCCATCGCACGCTGAGTGACTCTGAGCTTCCGCATGAGGCCCATAGTCAGCGACCACGTCTCAGAATCATAGGTCATCACTGGCAACACGCACCGTTCGAAGACTTTGGTCTTCAGGTACTGAGGGATATCGGACGAAAATATCTGGCGTAGTTTCCCGAACTAAACTGCCTTTGTTATATAGTGAAAGTTAGAAAAAGGTCATAAAAGTTCGCAGACATTCTAATCAAGCGAGCTGATAAATTTATTCAATGCTTACGATTTTCATTTAAAGTTACATTTTGTAATAATACGATTCAAGGATGAGTCGCAGCGAGGGTGGATACAAAATGGTCGACGGTGAAATTAAATACGAAGCCCGAGTTTTCCATTTCGCCATAAAGGCATTATAAAATCGTTCAACGCACGTCGAACTATACAAAATTATGAGTTTCGATGCCGATTTCATATTTATTATTGCTTGCCGGGATAATGTACGACATGCTTTGCAATGCCAAATAGTATAAACGACTCTCATGCAAACCGGTTCATATTACACAAAATTTCACATTCGAATTAATGATGAAACAATATAGTTCACGTAAGATTTCTGTTCTTCCCATTACTGGCCACAGAAAACCTACTCTCATAGGAGATAGAGAGAGATTTCGAGCATAGAACTACTACTCCAATGCTGATTTGCAAGTTACACATATCCTGGAATTGCACTCAAAATAATCAGATTTCCTCGTGATATTTACACACAAGTAAATTACATGTTTTAAATAAAAATAGTTACAAACTTGAGAACTATTTGGGACTTCTATAGTCTATGTAGATCGGTATCTACGTGAGTGGAACCACGGGGCATTGCCAGTATTACATATTACTGTTTACTACCTTTTGCACTAATGATATGTTTTAATAATAATCATTTTTACTGTACACTATAAATTAATAATTACAAGGTTTACACAAGCAAATATCCAAAAAGCGCAGTCTTATCGCTAATCAGAAATTTCTTCCAGACAACCTTAAGAAGAAAGAGATTGTACAAAAGATTATATAATTTCTAAATGATTCAAAATGTTAGGATTAAAATGAGAGGGTAAAAGTGAGATTTAAAACTCCTCGGTAGCATGACGTGCATGCTGAAGTCTTTCTGGCAACTCGGACAAAACGTACCAATACTACCCTTGCCCAAAAATGTATCGGTCCATTTGGAGCTGCCAGAGTCGCCCATCTTGATAACTCACGATCTTATAGCGGAATCAACCTCTCACGGATTCTTAGCACTGTCCTTTTTGCGAAGAACATCTTCCCAAAAGGAGATCACCATCTTCCACACTCCTGGGACTTTAAGCATCGCTGTCACTACAGCTTTTGCCGAGAGATCTACTTTGATTTTGTTCACCAAGACGCGTCGTTCGGAGTGCCACGCTGGGCACACTTCAAGCGATGCTGGACGTCTTCTGATCTACCCCACAGTGATGGTATATAGTAAGGACTACCTTCTGTCCAATACAGAACAGATATTGCAGGTAAGCATCTGTGTGAACCTGAACGTGATGTTACTGTCACTCCTCTCGATCCAGGCTTCAAAGTTTGGTAAAATCCCCTTGACGATACGTTGGCGCATTGAGCGTTCCTCCTCAAAGCGCACCCGCCATGTTTAAAGCGGTTTAATCAAGCGCTGTGTGAAATTATTCAATCCATACGCTTTTAATTTGAAGCTAAAATTATTACACATAATAAAACTGTTCAGGGTCGATACTTGGCGAGGGTTGAACAAAAGGGCCGCGGCTTAATTAAATACAACGCCTGAACAACTCCAATGGCTATTACGGTGTTATTAAAACGTTCGACGCGCGCCCAACACGCTACATTATGATGTACTCCGATGCCTGAGATTTCATTTGGAGCGCGTAATCAAATATATTATTACGTTTCGTTTATACTGTTTTAATTTGATGTATATACGGAGTTTGCCACGTTGGTTTAGTTAAAACATGAGGTCCTACGAGTCCCGGGTCGAGCAAATTCAAATATTGATACTGAGTTTGCTGTTACTAAAATAAATAAATGAGGTAGAGATGAGAGCTTTGAGAAGTATGAGTGGATTGAAACTGAGTGATAGAGTAAGAAATATTGTGATAAGACAACGTTGTGGTATATAAGATGTAGTGAATGGGCACGTAGAGATAATGAATGACAGGAGATTGACAAAAAGGATTTATGAGTCAAGAGTGAATGCGAAAGTTGGAAGAAGACCAAAGCGAACGTTGCTGGACCAAATCCAGAACATTTTAAATAAGGGCCAGGTCAAGAGTACTCTATCCTCCTCCCGGTTACGCTGTAAAAGCCAGTAGGGCTAACAGCTAAACACAGTTCGAAAAAAAAGAGTACTCTAAGCCGGCGAACTTGTATGAAAGGTTTAATGAGAATGGAAGAAGCAAAGGAGATATGCAAAGATCATGGCAAGTGGAAGGACGTGGTCTCTGCCTACCCCTATGGGAATGAGGCGTAATGCTATGTATGTATGTTTTCTGTTTTTTGAAAATCTCAGTATTTGCAAGAAGTTGTGTAGTTGACGGTGTACTCCATCTCTGTGCCTCGGAAAGCATGTCAAGCAGTTGATCTTGCACCTGATATTTCTCCGCTCGTGTTAGATTGCCGTCACATCGAAATATGTGAGTGAATGAATAGATTAGGACGTGACTATACCTGCCAATTCGCAGTGAAGCAGCGTATTGGGTCTATGCCCTAAAAACTCTCTCTCCTATAACTGAATAGGCCTGTACTCCGAAGTGGGCCGCTAATGGGCTGCTACTTACCTTACGATATTGTTTTAATATGATGTATATACTCGCTCGCAGATTTAGTTTAGACATGAGGTCCTGGATCCGAGTCCCGGGTCGAGTGAAATTGAAAAGTATATATATATAAAATATTGTAGTGGAATAGGTATTATCTTTAAAGAACAAAGTATTTACTCTATTAAGTTATCTAATCACAACATTCTTCGTTTTATTGTCACATAATATAAATAGTTTTGTTGGTATTCCAACACGGGAACAGGCAGCATAGCACATACATTTAGCTACTGCCGCAGCAATTTATTTATCGACGTATATTTTTAAAAATATACAATAATATGTTAATTAATTACGTGCAACGTGTGTTCTGTCAATCGATGACAATTAAGTCAAACTCCATAAGGTTGTATTAAAAAGTATATATTGTCAAACCCATTAAGGAGGTTACATTCCAAAAGTTACCATGGTATTTAAGTTTACTTGAAATTTCTGATGTTCTACGTGACTTTCTTAATATTTTCTTAAACAAAAACCTTCTCTTGTCTATAAAAAATGTAAGAAATAAGAATTATCGAAATTGGTCTAGCCTTTCACTGGTGTCGACTTGACATACGAAAATAGTCATTCATATTTATATTTATAAGATAGATATTGATTTTGTTGAAACAATGTTACAATTTAACTGTTAATAATTTTATTAGGCCTTAAGGTGTCCTATTTCCATCAGGGTTTACTAAGCATTGAAGCATGTTTAAGACACCATAAACCTCAGCCCTATGGGTTTCGTCGCAGGTGCTCATTTGTCACGGAGATTCAATAAGTGACAGCGAGATAAAATGGAAAGGGAAACAAGAAAATGACGTGATACGAATAACAACTCCTGAATTTCGCGTTTTATTTTTGGAACTTACTTAGAATCAGTTATAGGAAGAAAATCTAGAATATTTGGACATGTATACAGTAATATTAATCTTGGATATTGTTGTATATCTATACCAATTACAAAGCAAAATATGTTTGTTTGAACGCGCTTATTTCAAGAAATACAGGTCCGAATTGTAAAATTCTTTCAGTGTTAGATAGCCCATTTAATAAGCAAGGCTATATATCATCATGCTAAAACTAATAGCAACGGTGCATCAAATAAAAATGTTTCAAACATTGTTTTATTTCCCTTTTGAGAGCTTTCACTGCGTACACTTACACTGTTGTTACGCGTTACACTGTGTAAACGATTAAAGTTTTGCAAAATATATGTAAGACAGAATTACAGCCTGTTAAATGTTCTAAAAAGGAGTCCATGACAACATATATTTATCTATTAAGATTGTCTCACTATAACCTTTTTTATGCTAACCGAATTTTTCCTTACAGTACATGCACTGAAAGTCATTACATACAAATAAAAACGTCAAACATTATTCAATTGTTTAAATTAAAATACTCTATTTAATAAAGCAGTTGGAGATTTATAATGTATCCTATTGATTTTGACTTATACATAACTGTTCTTGGAACAATTCAAGCCTTGTTCAATTGCCTGTTATATTATAATAAGAGTTCATTTAATAGTAACGTTCACGCAAATTAATGGCAAATACAAGAAGTTTATATTGCGTTGAATTATTAATGGCGCATGAGGGTAAAAATTTAACGGATGCATGATTAGCGTCACGAAGATGTTCAGCGTTTTTATGCTAATTCGTTTCAAGATTAGGTAATTTTTATATTTACAAATAACATGTAGCATTTTAATTTTCCACTCATTTAATCATATCATCAACGACAACGACACGAAGTGGTTTTTGTCGAAAGAGGTGTTTGACAGGGATGTGTTGTGTCACCATGGCTGTTCAACCTATTCATGGATAACTATTTGACAGATTTAAAAGAAAGTATGTATAGGTTAAGAATGAATGAATTACTCGTGAAATGTTTACTCTACGCTGATGATCATGTAATACTTGTAGCATCTGCTAATGAGCTACAGGAGATGGTAAATGTTATGAATGAAGCTTTGAAAAGGAAAGGAATGAAAGTGAATGTAAACAAAACGAAAGTTTTGCCTTTTGAAAGAGATGAATCTATAAGTAGAAGGACGTGGTCTCTGTGTACCCCTATGGGAATGAGGCGTGATGCTATGTATGTATGTTTAATCATTTAACACACTATTTTGTCATAAAATATAAAATAACAATATTTCATAAATTCTCTTTACTAAATTTGAAATTTAAAAACAAAATTTAATTATTAATTTCTAATGTAGAACAGGAAGAGATGTTTTTCGTTTTGTTTTAGTAAGATTTTTTTTCTATTTCTGACATATTAACTCTTGTTTATGATCTCACCTAACTGTGAGTGATTAATGAAAGATATAAGATAGTAAAAGGTGATTTACCTCTTAATGGTAGTGTTTTAAACGTAAATATTTTGTGTAATGAGCCCCTGTCGAAGACTCCAACAAATCCAGGCTTAGACCCATTAGAAAATACGATTTCCTATATTTTCTGTTCTTGAAATTTGTACTTGTACCATTACGCAAGGAACCCTCAAAAGTGCCTTAATTGTAATTAAAAGACACTTTCTTTGTACCTGATATAGACGACCCTTTAACAAGAGTTTTTAAAGTGAAACGTCTTTAGGCGCATGAGGGTAACATTTCTATGGATGAAACGCGTGATTAGCGTCACGAAGCTGTGCAGCGTTATCTGCTAATTCGTTTGAAGGTTAAGTAGTTTTAATATTTACAAATAACATTTGCCACTAGTCATTTAATAATTTAATATACTATTTCTCATCTAATATAATTCACTTTTCTAAATTATAAAGTGATTTAATAATTTTTAATATTGACAAAAATCACGCGGCATTTTTACTTACAATTCGTCATTTGAGATTTCAAGAAATTATTTGTATTAATTTTAGACACTTAATATTTTAATGTCAATGAAATTCCTAACATATCTTCCTTTTTCCCTTCCTCTAAGTCTCGGAAATCAAAGTTTTCGATTTGTTTAAATATATACAAGACTTAAAAATTTGTTTGCCCAAGAAGTTTCATTGCGACGTCTGTACCTTGTACACAGGCACTTTACTTTTAAGTATTTTTAATCAGACTACAGTAGTGAAACAATACTATTATTTCATTAGGGTTACGGTAATTATTATACATTACTAGCAGACCTGATAGACTTCGTTCTGTCAAAAAGATTTGGAATGTGGCTGATTTCAGTTTTACGAATGATCTTCTAAATGAAATTACAGCAGTACTAAGTAACTATAGCTCTTATACTTTGTGACTATTCAATTTGGTCGGGTTGTGACTATTCAATTGATTTTGAACTTTGTGTAGGGGTAATAAAGTGCAAATTGAGTATTTGACGTTAGGAACACACCTACATTGCTTAGACAACAGTGAGTACTTGTAATTTATTATGAACTTTATTGAATAGCAATAAAGGTCAAATTGACTCTACATTTTAGTTAGAAAACTTTTATATGAGTAACAGAAAAGGGCTGTTTTTAGGGTTTTCCGCTGCAATTATTCGAACTTTTCTCGCCGTAATAACCATCCTTGGACTTCAACGAAAATTAAAAAAAAGAATTGTCAACCAGACGTTGTTGAGTTATGCGCTTACCAACACATTTAGCGAGTCATTTTTATATTATAGATAGTATGTCCATATTCAACGAAAATTGCTAGGACGGAGAAGTATGAAATTTCCCACACACACACACACACACACACACATATATATGCATACANATATATATATATATATATATATATATATATAGAGAAAGAGTGCACAATGATAATATATTTCTTAAATTATGCACGAAAAATACATTACATCAACAAAAAACATTATTCACACGCATATATAGTATATATGCGTATCTGTCAATCGCTGACATTTATGTCAAACGTCATAAGGTTATATTAAAAAGTTTTAATTGTCAAAAGAACTAAGGAGGTTACATTAGAAAAGTTTAATGGTGTTTAAGTTTTCTTAAAATCCCTAATGTGCTACTTAACTTTTTATATTTTTTCTTTCATACGATTCATCTTCTAATTAAGCACAATACACAATGAATGAAAGAGTTTTAACAAAATCATTAATTTAATTATCGAATTATGTATATCAAGTTCAATGGACAGCATTTTCTGAATTTTGTTTTACAATTTCATTTTTTTTGTTTTATAAAATATGGTATTATAGAAGTGTAGTCTTAGACAATAGAATCTTAATAATGTTTAAACTTACCATTTAAATTAATTATTGTCGGATTCCAACCACTGGGGAATAATTTGAAGGATTACTTAGAGTATAGAAAAGCGTGACGATTCAATAAGTCTACTTGAATAAAGAAGTTTTGAATTTGAGTCATATTTCATAAATATATTTGTAAAAGTAGAAATAAAAGACAAATTTATTTACCTAGCTTTCAATGCGAAAGTCTTGCTTCATTTTTGGCATGGTTACGCCAAGGCTGATGTTTTGTTAGCCTATTTTGGCAACCTTGTCTCGTCTGTATAGATATATGGACAAAAAAGCAAATGTAATCAAATGGAAATGCAAAATGGCAAAGCTGATTGCCGTCACATGTTACGAAAACTGTCACCAACATTCAGCAAGCCGCCTGTCGTGATTGATAGTCCGTTCTGAATAAATCGGTTCAATATTACATTACAAACATTAAACAAACAAGATTTATCGACTTGTATTTAGCGAGATAGGACGCGTCAATTTTATCCGTGAATATTAATTATGTGTGATGTAGGAAAGACGGGATATTCAATGCTGTTTACTGGCCAGGGTTTTCAAAGTCAAATGCTTTATTCAAGGAGAAAGAACAGAATTCCTCAGACGACTAAAGGAAAGTTGTATTGATTTTGGACTCAGAATCGAACATGAATAAACAAATAATCTGATAGTAGACAGAAAAACTGGTAATTAACTCAATGTGACATTTAACTGGGGTCAACTATTATTAATACTAAGAGTTGTTAAGAGGAAATCAAAGGACAGCACGCGATGATTAAGCCAGCTGTTGGAGAGTTACCATAAATTTTGAAAGAGAAGCCAATAATCCTCAGTTTTACCGTGTCAAATGCCACTTGACATGATATAATAGTTATATCTCAATTCGCGCAATGAGAAATATAAACATATCTTTCTTTTTAAGTCAAAATATGTATTACCTATTTCGCTTCTCGGTAACTGTGGTAATAAAATATGGGTAGAGATAACACTAGACAATAGAAAATCAAAAATAAATCAGTTACAAAGTGACGGTTTCTTAACGGTGCGTATGTCGCGTCCAAGGTCGTTAAGTTTTTTTGTGGTATTTTATAAACCGTGAGTGTTTATTTGAGACTATTTGTGTTTTTGATTATATAAGAGATGTGAATAATAACCCTTGAGGTAAGTTTTAATTTATAAGATATGAGCCTATAAATACAATACGGACTTTTTTCACAATCTCGAAGTTTAGCGCAACAAGATAATACACTAGAGGCTTAATTTAATAAACAAAAGATAACATAGTTTAACTATTAGCAAATAAAAAATTAAATTTTTATTATTAAATATAAAGATTATAACATTTGGTAGGCTTTCAAGAACATTTAAGTCCTAAGAACTACTGGAACGTCATTCGACCCGCGGGGCAATCCACGCAATAACATCCGCGTGGAGTGGGGGATGTGACGGTTATTTCCGTTAAAAAGCGCGAGCAAATTACGGCCGCGGCCGGATATAACATATAAATTAACACTCGGTCGGACAATCAAATGGATAACGAAAAATACAAAGGCCCTTCAGAAAAGCAGAATGAAGAAAAATTTATGCTATAGGAATGTGGACGGCTTTGGAGGATAAGTTGGACAGAATTCCGCCATACTCAAAGAATTTAAGGTCAAACAAAGACTCTTGTCGTCGGTCCAGTTGCGAATTCTTATGTTCTTTGGCCATATTGCCAAGAAGGAAGCAACCATCAAGCACCGTTTCGCCAACGTGATGGACAGTAATAATAAAAACCGCAACTCATCTTACAATAACAGTTTGTTCTCGTAGTGCTGTCGACAGACAGTTATCGCGAAGACTGCATTAGATTTATAACACATAACCACAACAACTCTGCCAAAACTGAACAAATAAGAAGAAGAATTTCTTCAAGATACATTAATATTAAATACAAGGTGACCCGTCTGCGACATATACGACAGAGGGTTAGCGAATGAGGACAAATTTGATTACCATATAAATGCTTGTAGTGAGTTAATCCTATAGGATGAAAGTATGCCTCCCAGGACTTTTATAAGACTTTTTAAGAAGACCAATTACATCATTAATTAAATGGTTAAACCGTTTACGCAGCACATACAACAGAAACTCTCAAAACGAATAATACTTCTATGGTTTTGCAACATTCTTCATCGCATGCTTAGCTTCTATTGGTTATAGAAAAAATGTAAGTAGCAGTCCATTAACGTCCCACTGCTGGGCACAGGGCTCCTCGCTTACTACTCCACTGTGGATTGGCAGGCAAAGTACACAAGTGAACTCTCTATTCCTTCACTCTCATAGTCTGACGTGACGGCAATCCGACACGACCGTAAAGAGAGATCAGGCGCACGACCGACGGCTTAACGAGGCACGGGGGTGGATCACACCGCCAAATTTTTCCCAACTTCGGGCAAATATTGCGAAAATCTTAATAGCAATCTCAATATCGATTTCGAACAGGCCCGACGCGGGACTCAAACCCCGGACCTCATGTCTGTAGTCGAACATGCCAACCACTAAACCAATGAGGCAGTCTTTTGATTATAACATGATTTATTTATTTATTAGGAAGCCAAAGTTATATACAATGTTTATACTTATACTAAGTCGTATTACATATTTACTAAAGATATACATTGTATATCCCACTTATAGGCAACACAAATATGTTAAGTCTGCAAGTAAGCTTAAATTTTAATAAATCTAAAAACTTACAAAAAAATACAGGCGTAAGTCCTTGCGGCTACTTACAAGTGCAGAGTTGCCGGGTGGCCTGGAGAGTGTTTTTATTTGGACAAGATCCGAAGGATTGGGGCCCATGCGGACAGGGTCCTAACCCAAGTGTGGAAGGAAGGTCTCAAATCCCTAATTGCGCCTGATCTCTCTCCGGTCGTGTCGGATTGCCGTCACGTGGGACTATGAGAGTGAAGGAATAGAAAGTGCATTTGTGTAGTATGCTTGTCAATCCGCAGTGGAGCAGTGTGGTGGGTCTATGCTCTGAAAACCAGAGAGAGTTTATGTCATGTCATTAGAGTCATATGATTGAGGAGGCCTGTGGCCTGTGACCAGTAGTGGGACGTTAATAGGCTGCTACTTAGCTTACTTTTTGCACAGTGGAGGCGATTCGTCCTCGCCTAGAACAATGTCTATCTAGACAGTACGGATCGCTTTCTTTCAGACTGGTGCAGGTGCTGACCGGACGTGGATGTTTCGGTAAGTACTTGCTTCAGATAGCGCGGCGTGAAGAGTCACCTGTCTGCCATCGTGGTGCGTCCGTCGATACCGCGGATCAGGTTGTGGCAGAATGTCAGGCATGGGAGCTGCAACGTCATCCTCTGGTGTCGATAACTGGAGGGGATCTCTATGTTGCCAAGTATAATAGACTCGATGCTTGGCAGTGATGATGTCAATCAGGGGAAAGTACTGCTGATGCCCCGCCCCTTCGAAGGAGGAGGCCGGGTAGTAAAAGGCGTATTTTTGAACGCCTCTTGCCTCCTTCTTAAACTACTCTTTTCCGGGTGCATCCGGAAGTGTCAGAGCGAATGCACAAGGGATCGTCTGAGACCCCCAATTCAGGTTGATAAGGATGTCGCTGGGTTTTAGTGGTCATTCTGGCAAAGCTAGCGAGTCCCACACTTCCTGCCCTCGTGGTAGGTGTATAGCATATCCCGGAGGAAAAAAAGGGTGTAAAAAATAAAATAAACTAGCTGTTTATCAAAAATGTTATCATTTATCGTTTGAATGACGTGGAGGAGTCACAAAAAATATCTATATTTGCTTTTTTAAATATCTCAATATATTTAACCAATGTTCTTTTTAATGTAGCATTTACTCCAATATTGGTTTTCGAGAGTCGTGGTCTGTGTGTGGAACAGCAAGTCTTATCTTATTAAAATAATAATATTATTACATTCTGTAGATAAATGGGTTATACAACACTAAATTATTTTCAATTCGAATATGTATTTCTTAAGATTAGCTCGTTACAAACATACTAGAGCTTTTTAAAGTACATGATAAAAATAACCTACATTATAATTAAGATAAGTTTTAAATTAAGAGATTTTCACAACTGAATTTTTACACAAAGTTATAATTGTAATATACGAGTATATATTTGTATAAGTTGTAATATTATCTTTTCCTCATATGTTTTGTTTTGTTACTTAAAATTATAAATTTACAAGGCTTTCTATTATAACCTTCCAGAAGAACTTCTAGATCATTTAATTTAAATCCTTTATTAAAAGAAATTTAATTAATTTAGTTTTCAAATTATATTATCTAATAAAGTATATGAGATTGAGAAAGACCGTACAAGCAATTATTCAAATCCACAATTGCAAAAAGTAGTTTAAAAATCTAATTGATGAAGTCCGGAGTTCTAGCTTTTCAAAAATTTAACTCAATTTTTATATTAATCCTCCATCTTTTCAATTCCTTCTATTAGATTTTTTTCATAATATATACACTTTAAGTACTTTTGTTTTTGTTCCTTGTTTTACAGTTTCCTTTACCAAAAGATTGTCTGTTAAGAGATTGCTTATGCAATAAGGCTTTTGCATGTTGTAATTCCTGCAACTATTATTTAAGTTTTCCTGTAATACATTCTTAATGCTGTGTATGCAATAAAGTATTGATGAAATATCTTTATTTATACATTATGCCACACATCACAATATATTTTAGTACATTTTACAATACCCTGCGATGTGTGGCATAATCTAGAAAATGGACCCAGCTCATCATTTATGCTACACAGTCTGGAGACCATGCAGCGCTGATTTTCAGCTGGATCCCTAGTTCAGATGCCGCCACGAACGCAGGCCGATACAACTTAATCTATGCTAATATACTACTTAAAGCTACAGGACCTGATAATGTTGCGAAATTAATAATAATATATACTAATTAAATATAATAATTAAAGTAAAGACTATATTATATATATTGTCACATACATAAAATAAAAAATAAAAATAAAATAGACACATTTGATATTATTAACGAGGTCCAAAGAGTCAGGGCCCTTGTCGACAGGGTCTTGCTTCAAGCTTGGAAGGAGCTTCTCGAGGCGATTCGTCCTCGCCTCGAACAATGGTTAGCTAGGTGACACGGATCGCTTACCTTTAGGCTGGTGCAAGTACTGATCGGACACGGATGATTCAGAAAATACTTGCATCAGATAGCACGACGGGAAGAATCCTCTATTTGCCCTCAGTGTAGTGCGCCTGTCAGCGGCCCACACGGTGGTAGAATGTCCGGCTTGGGGACCACAGCGACATCCCCTGGTGTCGCTCATCGGAGCGGATCTCTCACTGCCAAGTATAGCGGGCGCCATGCTTGACAATGAGATAGGATGGAATGCAGTTGCAACTTTCTGCGAAGCCATCATTTCTCTGAGCGAGTACGAGAAGCTGCACCAGATGCTGCTCTCCTTAGGAGGAGGAGGCTGGGTGGCAGGAGGCGTCTTTACGAACGCCTCTTGTCTCCTCCTTGAACAATCTCAGTCGGTTCATCCGGGATTGTCAGAGTGAATGCGCAAGGGAGCCTCTGACACTCCACATTCAGGGTGAGGAGGGTGTCGCTGGGTTTTAGTGGGTATTAGACATATTTGACATTGAATATACACATTAATACTGGAATATGTGGCTTATAGAAAAGAAACACGTTATGTTGAAATTCTTTTTGTTTTTCCAGAAGAAATCGTTTCAATCGTCTTTTTTGAAAGTTTATCTATATATTTAGATCAACATTTTGTTCAAATTTTCAGTCGGTAATAAAGTATTTTTTGATTTATTAGTGTTTTTTTTATATTGCTCGTTCATTTAATATTATCTATTAATGCACACGTAAATTTATTTGCCAATGCATTAGTGAAGTTTAGAAGGCATTAATCAATTTTTTTTTCAAATTGTAATAGGTATAAGCTTTGATTCAACTTTATCGCGCTCCATACAAATTGCTTTAATACCGAATTATCCAGTATAAATTGACTTATATAGCCGCGTTCGATTTCCTCTATTCTATAATGAGATCAAAGATATCCTGGAAATAGGGGAGATCAATTTATGCTGGCCATCCGTGGCTTATCGACCCGGCCAGTTCACAATGCTTCTAGGAAAAGCTTGAGTTTCATAACGGTACCTGAGTACGTACGATGTAGGGATATAAAGCCATATCTAATGGCCAGTCACGTATATTTGTGGCACATTGTCAGGAGCTTACGAGCTTTTGGTTATTGAGAGATATCCATTGAGATTAATGCTTATAAATAGCGTAGATCTAAAGCTGTCAACCTCTTAATGACGAAAAGTGTGTGTGTACAAGGTACACATGTCAGAAGTGAAACTTCTTTGGCAAACAAATTTTTAATTCTTGTTTATATTTATACAAATCTAAATCTCCGAGACTTAGAGGGAGGAGAAACGGGGTTAATAGGAAGTTAATTGTCATTAAAATATTAAAAGTTCTCGTTATTTTTAATATTTTATTTGACATACTATTACTATTGATACAAATAATTGAAATCACAATTGACTTCTAAATTCTAAATAAAAATGCCACGAGTTTTTTGTTAATATCTATTAATTAAATTTTGTTTTTAAATTTAATATCTAGGAAAGAGGTTATAGTAAGCCAAACTTAAAAAAGATATGCAAAGAGGAATATATATGTATATATATTTCTCGATAAATGGGCTATCTAAAACTGAAAGAATTTTTCAAATCGCTCCAGGAGTTCCCGAGGTTCAAGCAAGTTAAACTCTTCAGTTTTATAATACGGGTATAAAATCGGTAAGTATTCTACTAGATTCAAATATGAATAATGTTAAAAGACTCGCATCCAAATATCACTATAGATTATACCTATTATATGCACCGCGTCCTAGAGTACTTAATGCGTTCCAAATTCGAAATTGAAAAAGTTTACGCACAACTACTAAAATAAATGTGAATGCGTTCATATCTATGTAAAGATGAAACATATAACAATTTATATATAATGTTACATTCAATGAATATCTTACTTAAGATCAAATAATTTAAAATTTTTAAAGCAGTAATGTTAAAAGGCTCTCGTCCAAACATCACAATCGATTATACATATTACTTATACTGTTCGTATTTTAGACGTGTTCAAAATTTGAAATTGCTCTAGTTATGCAAAGTTACAAATTGCGAGTGAATTTATTCATACATACATATTGAGATATTACATATAAATTTATTTTATTTTTAAAATAATGTAAATTACTTAACAGCTTGTATTATACTTATAGTAATTACTAATTCAGTATTCACCTTACAACTACATTTAGAGCTAGGTTAGTAATAATAGCTTAAGATGCCCCTAACAAATGAAAATAGATTTATTTTTATATTGATTTAATGACAATAATGTTTTTTTAAAGCCATGAGTAGGTATTTCATCGAAATTGGATAATGTTAAAAGACTCGCATCCAAATATGGTATAAATAATGGCAGAGGTTCTGTGTTTGAATTCCGAAAGGGTAAATTTGGTATTGCATATTATAATTAGTCTATTGTACCATCCTTCAGTATGTACCATCCTACTAGCAAAAACGTGACGTAAATTAAAAAAATGTTTTGATACTGTGTTGACACTATAAGAGATAAATGACATGTAAAGAAACGCGGTGTCAGTTTAGACTACACAATAATTTACCTAAATTGTCAGCACCAAAACAATGTAAAAAGCCTCGCATCAAAATATCACTATAGATTATATATATTATGTACCTACTCTCAGTTCGTACCCTTGCCGCGTTCCAAATTCGAAATTGAAAAAGTTTACGCAAAACTACTATAAAAATATGAGTGAATGCGAACTCGATCCAGTTCGACTCTTGACTCGTCTCTAAGCGTAAGCTCCCTAACCCGAGCAAAATGTCGTCATCAACATTCAACCCCCACCCACCCCGCCCCGGGAGCATGCGCTCAATGTAGAGGTCGGCTTAATCAGGTTAGGATGTTCTCTAATCATCACTGATTGGAATATATACAATATAATTAAGTAATCGGTAAAACTTTCTAAAGGATAACAAATTACTTGCAATGAAATTTACTATTTAATAATTGTAAACACGGCATGACCAGAGAATTATTTAGAAACTGTATTATTTAATACAAATATATTATTTAAGAGTACATACCAGTTTAAAATATTTAATACAAGTGTATTAGCTAACACGCGAATAGTTATATGTGTAACATAAAAATAGAGAACAAATTTGATTTTAGAAAAAAAGAGTATAGTGATAGATGAAATGTCAAAGTGACTCTACATTTCAACATAAAAAAATATAAAGGAAACTATGCTACACTATATTCTCATACATGTTAAATATTAAAAAAAATCACTAATATTAATTATGTCCTAATGTGGCCACAAACATCGTAAGCCTACTAAAAAACTACATTCCAATTAAATACACAAAAATCAGTCAAGTTTATACATACATAGCTTTATTATTTTATATAAATTACAATGTATACAAAATGAAATTCAGATAACAACAAATTTAAATATATCCATTTAATCGTGCATAATAAAAATATTATTACAATTTTCATTGTAAATGTGACACGCATGATAAATGAATATATTTATGGTATTATATTGAATAAGTGGAAAATTTATGAAATTCAGTACAATCTTTTTTTGTAATTAACATTTCACCAAAAAGGTTAAGGTCCTATTCAATCTATGTATTATACCTAGGTATGAATGGTAATATTTATTTTGCCGCCAGCGGAGATGTTCGGGACGCATGCGCGGTTTCAGAACGACCCGCAGTAAAACGACTGGTCACGTGACTCGACGCGGCATTCACTCGTCTCACTTCGGCAGTCCTCGGCGAGCCACCGTCGCGGTCGGGTGTGTCCGCGCACGTAACACGATAATACCACATATGTGTCAAATTAAACGATTTCGTTAAAAAAAAGTGACATGTGCTCCAACGTGACGTAAACAAGGGTTGATACATAGGCTTTTTTGTAGTATAACAGTGTTTTTATCGCGTATTTACACAAATTGAGTAGCGTATATAACTCTAGTTTCGTTTGTGATTGTGGTTCACTGACATTCCAGGTGGGTCGGGTTGTTAATGGTATTTGCTAAGTCTGGGGATTCTGGTAGTGTTGTGTTTTATATGTAATATATTTAGGATGGTTTGATTCAGTATGGACCGTGTAAGTGGGGTGTGTAGGTTCGGAGGAGTGGTGACTGCTGTCAGAACTCGAACTGGAAGAACCAGGAGAAGGATACCTGGGCCTGCTCAGGCACCTGAAGAGTTGCCTGAAGCCCCGAGAAGAGGTCTTGGGGCTGTCCTAGTACTCGCTTGTATAATCGTATACCACAACTGCTTATATTGCGGTTTTGTTTTTGACGACATCAGTGCCATAAAAGAGAACAGAGATTTAAGACCGCAGACTCCAATCTCGAATATCTTCCTCAACGACTTCTGGGGAACTCCAATACACAAGGTGAGATTCGCTTCATAACTTTAAAATAAGTTAAGGTGCCCCAGTTAGTAGTCCCGTGTTTATTTTATATTTCATTTATTGTTGTAAACTTTGAGTAGCTAACTTTAGTCGTGTTTGAATAATCTAACATAAAACAAAATTATTACGTCAATAATATTGAAATTAAATAGTTATGAAGCAAGTACATCTAAAGTCCTATAAGATTATTTAATATAAGGCCGATTTTTTAATATAAATCTAATAAGAAGTGTTGATTTAAATAATCAAATAATAACTGATAACTATTATTGTAGTTATCGTACCTTGAGGTCTTTCTAGAAATCTTTAACGAATTTCTCAAGTAGACTCAAAGAGCAGCTTTGAATAGTGGGTATTCTATCCATTGGTAACAAATCTACCACCAGTTAGGAAAGTTGTTTCTATTAAGAAGAAACCTTCAAGAATCTCAGCAGTTATTCTTTTAAATATAGTCTTGTACGTTACAATGTGTTTAGCTTTTATGTGCAACTGGAATCAAGTCCAAACATGTTTGTGGCTTAAGTTTTCAACATTGTAATATGCTTTGATAAAAGAATGTCTTTGAAATATTTCTTAAACTTATGTTGAGTCAAATTCAAAACTAATTGCGGTATCTTATTAAAAATGGGTATTCTCGAGTTTTCAACATTGTAATATGCTTTGATAAAAGGATGTCTTTGAAATATTTTTTAAACTTATGTTGAGTCAAATTCAAAACTAATTGCGGTATCTTATTAAAAATGCGTATTCTCGACCCGACAAATGATTCCTGAAGCTTAGTCACCATTTAAATAAGTTAATTTATAAATCACTAATATCTATGCTTCATTTGAAATTTAAAAGCTTTTTTATGACATAGAAAAAAGTTATCGAAGGCGTAGTTTTTATTCGTAATCGTATGCAATATTGTCGCGTTTAATTGAAATATATTGTTAATGCAAATTAATTTGTTACTATTACTGGTCGTCAAGTGGCCAAAATTCGACCGTAATTATTTAAGATGTATTGTCAAAGGCGATAAAAGAATACTGTGAATAGAACGTGATATGCATATATTTCGACAATTTAATTTACGTTTTTTGTAAAAACATTATCATCGTTTGCTAAATGACCGTTATATTTGGAAATATAAATGCTCAAACTGTCAAATGATCGAACTTCTACTTGCTGCAACATACAGTTGTACGGCCCATGTGTAAAAAACTGGCCGATTCTATAAATATCCAATTTTTTTTTTAATATAAAGGACTTGAAAGTTGTACTAATTATTTAATTGTACATTTCTTTCTACAAAAAACGTAATAGAAATAATAGTAGAACGTGTAACGTAAATTTAACAATAAAATGGCAAACCGCAGTTGCTAATGTAACCTCCTTAGAGCATCTGACAATAAAACCTTTTTTAACGTTTGACGTCATTGTCAGTGATTGACATATATACTCTATAGTGTGTGTCGTGTGTTTTTTATTGATTTAACGTACTTTTTTTTATGGCTAATGCTCTCCTCTATATTCTAAATTATAAATGTGGGAAATTTTATACTCCTCAGTCCGCGCAGTTTGTCGTAAAATATCTAAATATTTTTTAGTCTAGTAGGCTCAAAAAGTTCGTGAATCTTCAGTAGTCTGTCCGTTGCTAACAAATTTACCACCGATTCAAAAAAAATCCTATTATTCCTTTAAATATGTGTTTGTAGGATACAATGTTTTAGTCAAGTCCAAACATTTATATAAATAAAACGTAAATACCATACGATTTTATTGGAAAATTATTTGTCTTTTAATGGAACTATAATGTTTTGTGAATATTATATTTCTACCTATTTCACATTCGTACTTTGTCACGAGTTACTTCCCCGGGGAGGCAACCCAATTACAAGTTGTAAGTCTATACTAGGGTCTGTTATCTATGCATCACACCTGATGGTAAAAATGTATGAAAGAATGATGGTTATATAAAAAGCTTCACATAGATACTAATACTAGTTCATCCACGCAGCTCCGTCTGCGTATTCTAACCTAAAATAACACTTGTTTTTGTATGTATGTTTGATACGTCTTAACACAAAAGTACTGGACCGATTTCAAACATTTTTTCTCCATTACAAAGCTTTTTTTTCAAGTGACATGAGCTATATTACTTTCCTAAAAATAAAATAGGGATCCCTAAAAAAACACATTAATGTAACCCAAGGTGTGAAACAAAAAATCTGTCATCGCGTACGCTGCGAAAACTATTGAAAATAGAACAAAAAATGTTTTACAATATTATAGAACGTATCAATATCTAAAAAAAAGTCTACGATACCATATCTCCAACTATTGTAGGTATGACACTATAACTATTTTTTTACATTTTAAAAGTTAATTAAAGTGCTAACAATATTCCACACCATATTATTCATACTGTATTAATCCTTATCCTATGAAATGTATATTTTATTAAAAACTGTTTCAATATATGTCAAATACTTGTTAAATTATTAAAATCGGACATTCCATTCAAAAGATATAATGAATTTAAAAAAGTCAATCTAAGCAAAACAATGTTATAATATAATGTAGTAGTACAGCGATGGAATGTAGGTCTGGAATATTCTGTACACATATTGTATATCAGTCTTACATTAATTAAAAACTTAAGTGAAATTAAACATTTATAATGACAAAAATCTACGTGAGTGAAATCGCGGGTACTAGTTAATATTAATGTTGTATAAAAATCAAGTTATTTATACAACATTAATATTTCTTTCTTCTGAGAAGAAACCGGCAAGAAACTCAACGGTTACTCTTTTAAAGATAGTTTTTTATGCTACAATGTGTGCAACTGGAATCAATTCCAAACATTTATATCGATTAAATAGTCTTCAACATTTTAATATGTCTTTGGTAAAAGGATGTTTTTGACATATTTCTTTTTTTATATTTATTCATTAGGACACCAACAGGTTACAATTATATAACAACAAGATACAAACATCAATTAGAAATAAGATAAACTAGCATATAGCGAAATTTATGCTATCTTAAAATTATGTGGAGGCAAATCTAAAATTGATTGAGGTATCTTATTAAAAATGCGTATGCTAAACTCGACAAATGATTTCCGAACCTTCTTCACTCTAAAATATGGAATTACAAGTTTGTTTTTATTTCTTGTATTAAAATTGTGTCTTTATTTATTTGTCTAAATTTATCTCTTACAGAAGCACGAGATCCTAATAGGATAAGCGAAATTTTACCAATTTAATTGTCATTAAAAGTCTCATAAATTAATACAAATTATTGAAATCTCAAATGACGAATTGTAAATAAAAACGTGTTAATGAAATTTTGTTTTCGAATTTAAATATTTTCATTTATAAATGACGAATGGCGAATTAAAATGCCACATGTTATTTGTAAATATTAAAACTACTTAACCTTCAAACGAATAAACATAAAAAAACGCCGTACCACGGTAATCACGCGTTTAACTCCTAAAAATGTTACCCTCATGCGCCTAAAGAAGTTTCACTTCAAAAAATGCCCTTCCCCTAATGTATTACACGGTTTCACAGATGCAATTAGCCCTTCTAATAACCGTTGCTAATCCTGTAATTACGCGTCTCCTGTTAAAATAGGCGTAGTTTGTGTGCAGGCGTGTCAAAACGGGTGATTTATCGTAATTACTATTTCACATATGCGAATCTATTACACTTAAGTGTAATATTCCCCTATACTAATGTATTAATGAACCCAAGAAACGTTGGTATGCCATAAAATCTTTATTTTAGGGTAAAGAAGTCATTTGTCGGGTTTTATTGCGCATTTTAATAAGATACCGCAATAGTGGTAGCAAAGAAATATCTCAAAAACATCCTTTAATATCTATCTATATATATAAAAGCAACTATGTTTTTCTTTGATATCGATAAACTTGAAAACTACTGGACCGATCGGCATGAGACCATGACCATTCGACGCGGAATTAATTGTAGAAGGTTTTAAGCTATTCTTTTTTGAATTCCATCAACCCTTTACCATTTTTTTTTTTTCAAATTTATGTGTATAGTCATTTATAATATAAAAATGAATCGCAAAATGTGTTGGTAAGCGGTAAGTACTTCTACATATATAAAGAGGAATGTATCCAAAAATGATTTTATCGTGAATTTTGTTCGCAAATCACCGCGGATTAATTTCGTGCTCAATTTTCGTGACATTGGCTCGAAAATCGTTGAGCGCCAGTGGCCGCTTCCCAATCGCATCAATCAATGTCAACTAAACAAGTTTTTCGTTGCACTTTTGTTGAACCGACTGTCCGCTATTTCTTTTGGAAATTTTTATCATATTTGCTATCTATAAGGTATGGAATTTTAAAGAATATTAGTGTTTAAATTTTATTTTCTTTGGTTTATGAAACAACGAATTTATAAGACCACACAAAATGAGCTAAGAACAACAAACACCCACTTGAATCGCGCTGAATCCGTTACAGCCTTAGGTCTTCGTTTCGGACATGTTCCATTGAATAAGTTTGCTTTCCTAATGGGCAAAACATCTTTTCCCAACTGCGCAATATGTGGCGTTGTGGAATATTTGTACCATATTCTAATGGAATGTGCCAGGAATGGGCCGGGGCGACATAACTTCGTCAGCGAATACAGCGAGATTGAATAGGTTGGTGGACTTAATATACTGCTGCAGGATTCATTGTCAAGGGAATTTAGAAAATTGATAAACTTTTATGAGTATGGAGTACGTCTAAGAGAAACAATCATTGCGAAATTATGAGTACTTAACAGAGCGACAAAATCGCAAGCGATTAAGCTCTTTAAAATAATATTTAAAAAAAGCAGCGAATTGGTTATAAAATTCAAAAAATCTTTATTCAAGTAGGCCTGTACAGCACGGTTCTGACCGGACATGGATGCTTCGGAAAGCTCAACGCATCACACTGTGGCAGATTGTGCAGCCTGGGGACCTCAACGTCCTGCTGGCGCTGATCGGCGGTGATCTCTCGCTTGGAACCATTGTAGGTGCGATGCTCTCCTATGAGAGGATATAGGCCGGATTCTCCTACTTCTGCGAGATCGTAGTTTCGTTTAAGAAAGCCCATAAGCGAGAGAGGGAGAATGCAGCCGATGCTTACCATCGAAGGAGGCAAAGGCACTAGGCGGCGCGTGTTTGCGCGCCTCCTTCCGCCTCCTTGAATCCTCAGTTGGAATCATAAGAGGTACCAGGGAGGAATGCAAAAGTTGAACGCCTGGTGCCTCACTTATGGATGAAGAGGGTTCCGCTGGGTTGTAGTGGGTATTGCGAGGTCTCTTCCCTCGCCGAATCCCACACTCTTGACCTAAAGGTCGAGGTTCGTGCCTAAACGTATTTCCCAGCTAAAAAAAAAAGACCTTTACAGCGCTTTTGAATTGTCAAATATCCTTTTTTATATATTCAATGTACGACTGGTGATGATATTAAAGAAAGACTTACAATCTAAAGTTACAGGGTGTACTTTTTGAAGCGATTACGGGTCACGAAGATGTGCAGCGTTTTCCATGCTAGGTAGTTTTAATATTTAAAAATAACCCGTGGCATTTTAATTTGCCACTCATCATTTAATAATTTAATATACTGTTTTTCACAAATTCTCTTTTCTTAACACAAAATTTAATTAATAATTTCGAATGTTGACCAAAAACAGTGACTAATGATGATATCTTTAATGACGAATTGTAAATAACAATTCGTCATTAAAGATTTCAATAAATTATTTGTATTAATTTTCAACACTTATAATAATGGTTTAATGACAATGAATTTCCTAATACGAGTATATTATCCTTTTTTTCTGGTTTCTATAAATATAAACAAGACTTAAAAAATTGATTGCAAAAGAAGTTTCACTTCTGACATGTGTACTTTGTAGGCATTTTTCATTTCTCTTATCATCACTACACCATATATTTTTAATTTATTCTACATCCCTTAGAGAAATTCATTAACTCCTACACTTTTTAATCTATCCAAAGTGTAATGTCCAAGAGAGTCTTAGGATAAAAAAATGAACAAAAATATATCCGTTCATTAAAGACATTATTATGCTCTAAAAAGTAGAAAATAATTACGTATTCTTCTTAAAAGTTCTCCTAAGTAAAATGAAATGAAAAATATCACTTGAATATTTATCAAATTATTGCGATAATATAATGTAGTTACAATTATTGTTATATTTGGAGTCGGCGTCAGCCATGGTAGCTTATCTAACACATTAAATGGTACTACTTAATAAGGTAAGTAACAGCCTATTAATGTCACACTACTGGGCATAGGCCTCCTCACCCATATGAGAGAGGGTTGTAGACCATAGACCCACCACGCTGCTCCACTGCGGATTGGCAGGCATAGTATTCAAGTGCACTCTCTATTCCTTCACTCTCATAGTCCGATGTGACGGCATTCCGACACGACCGGAGTGAGATCATGACCGACAGCTTAACGTGCTCTCCGAGGCACGGGGGTGGATCACACCGCCTAATTTTTCCTAACTTCGGGGAAATCTCAATATTGATTTTGAATTGGCCCGACCTGGGACTCAAACCCAGGACCTCATCTGTAGTCGAACATGTTCACCACTAAACCAATGGAGCAGTTCTTAATATCAGCTTTTAAATGTACATAAAATTACCTCACTACTTCATTTTCTTTGCCATACAGAGTTCATATATGTAAACAATAAATGTAAACAGCACGAACTTTTTTTGTTGCCCAATAAATATAAAAGATATGCTATTAATTTGACCCTTACAAAGGGTTATTCCCTGAAGTGGCAATGAGCGGGGCACATAGTCCAAAGGACCGATGGACGTTGGGGGCCAAAGGTGCTGGAGTGGCGACCCCGCACCGGACGGTGCAGTGTAGGGAGACCCCCCACAAGGTGGACCGACGACATAAAGAGGGTCGCCGGTAGCCGCTGGAGCCAGGTAAGATCGGGCCTTGTGGACGTCATTACGTGAGACCTATGTCCAGCAGTGGACGTCCATCGGTTGAAGCAACGACGTCGACGACGACGAAAGGATTATTCTAAATATTGAATTCAGTGTAGTGTTTTCTAATACTTTAAAAGTCATCTGAACAGGTATCAAGCTAACCAAACAAAATAGTGGACGCTAAAATTCAATATTCCGTTTATAAAATATGGAGCCAGCTTTTCTTTATTTATTGTTTTGATAGATCTAGTTTTTTGACGGAGCATCCATTATCCAGATAGAGTTTCACAGGCTTTTTTAAAAGAAATGTTTTTGTAAATACAAATATAGGAATGGTTGAGAGTAGGTACCTTTTGTACTACATAATATTATCAAATTGAACTTAATTTAACAGCACAGAAATACAATGAATTAACTTAAATAATATTAGTGTGCAATGGGCGGTCTTATCGTTATTTAGCCATATCTTTCAGACAAATCGAAGACATAAAAGGACGTCGTGTTAGTTACTCTATTTTTAACTCAAGAACGTCTGAGCTGATTTAGCTGAAAATTGGTGGATAGAGGTAGCTTAGAACCAGGTGATGGATATAGGATACTTTTTTTTACCATCGCACAATTTAAGACTAAATATTAATCATGCTTCTAAACGTAAACTTACCAAAGCTCTGCAATGGAACATAAGCACAAACAAGAACAATCCTTGAATGTTTGTGGTTTGAATCTAGCTAATCCATGTTTTTCCTATGTTCAATTATATGTATCTTGTTTACGTATGGAAAGACCATCTGCGTAATTTGCAAAACGTAAAGTGTCGTCTATCACAAGGTGCTTGCACTGAATAGTGCAACCCATGCACCATAAATATAAATTTTAACAAAAAAAGAACCGCCTTCAAAACTAACTTACAAATACATTAACATGCTCTAAAAAGTAAGAAATAATTGCGTATTCTTTTATAGTGTTCTTCGAATTGTTATATTCGGAGTCGGTGTCAGCCAAGGAAGATGTTCCCCGGGTATCCACTTAGCAGCTCCCGCGTCTCTCCCACCTATAGCTATATAAGATTACGCAAATACAAGACTTATCCGGTTTTGTCATGGATGCCATCATCAGAACTGGTTTAAAAAAAAAATTGGACCCTATGACAAGCAGCACCTTTCATTAAAAAAAAATCATCAAGATCGGTCCACCCAGTCAGGAGATATGAGGTAAGAAACATAAAAAAAATACAGACGAATTGATAACCTCCTCCTTTTTTTTAAGTCATTTAAAAATACCATTAAAATTCTTGATTTTTTTTAGTCATATTTATTATAATAATAAAAATAAAATTAAAAAAGGCGGCTGAAAGTTCGCCGGGTCAGGTAGTTCTATATAAAAATACGTTGTCACTTCTCACATAACCCATTTATATTTTTCATTGTGCATGTATTTATTCCGAATTAGGACTTAGCTTTCATTTAAGATCGCGTCATTGGTTTAGTGATTGGCATGTTCGACTACAGACTATTGACCATTCTATTAAGATTTTCTCAATATTTACCCGAAGTTAGAAAGTTGGCGATGTGCTTCATCCCCGTGCCTTGGAGAGCACGTTAATCCGTCGGTCCTGCGCCGGATCTCTTTCCGGTGAAGGAATAGAGAGTGCACTTGTATACTATGCTCGTCAAGCAGCAGCGAAGCAGCGTGTTGGGTCTATGCTCTAAAAACCCTCTCTCCTATGAGTGAGGAGGCCTGTGCCCAACAGTGGAACATTAATAGACTGCTTACTTACCATTTTTCATTTTAATGTATTGTTAAATGTAATGAAAGGTCATTAAATTTTTTTTGTGCATTAAATTCGAGAACCATCAAATATAGCTATACTCTTAAATCCCATATGTGCAGACGATGTTGAGTGAATCACCTAGTCAAAGTATATATTCCTAACAACAAAAGAATATCCTCCTACTATCTGTTACAAAATATGATATGTCTTGACCGATTTATAAAATTCTTCCACTTTTAGATTTCTTTAAAAGTAAAATCAAAATATTCTTTACTTTAGCACGCTCAAAAAGCACCCAGTAGTCCGTTGATACTAAATCTACAAGAAACTCAGCGGTTACTCTTTTAAATATGGCTTTGTAGGTGATAACGTGTAATATTTTGCTTCTGTGTGCAACTGGAATCAATTCCAAACATTTCTATCACTTAAATAATCTTCAAAATTATAATATGCCTTTTCTAAAAGTAGTAGTGTTATCATATAATTTGTCAGAGTCTGGCTTAGAGGGAGGCTTCGTATGCGAATAGTTACCACCCAACCAGCAACGATATTTAGTAAAGAAATGTGTAGAAACAATAAGAGGTAACTTACCTCATACCAGGTTATCGCGCTTTCGTCTAGCACTGTATCATCGCTTAACATCAGGTGATATCACAGTCAATCCCTTAAATGTCAGCAATAGACAAATACATATAGGTACATGTATTAAAATTCAATATTGAAACAAACTGCATACATAACATGTGAACGAAATTATAAAACGATTTTGCAATTTCGCTATCTTAAACAGAACACGCGATTGCATTCAGCGATGGCTCTCTATAAAACGCTTCAGTAAACATGCAAATAGGAGTGAAATATGTGAAACGTATGTAAATTTTATTAAGATATTTACTTAAATCAATTACATTTGTTGCGGACACCAGCACCGAGTCTAACGCGTCTTAATTTTGATTGGTGAAGCGCCGGCGGCCCTCGTCCCGCACATACCTCAACACCTGCGATTGCCCTCTATCCCGCTCGTCATGCCGTATGTGCATGCCAGGTAGGAGAGTTGTGTAAAAAGTTTTAGAGTTTACATCGACTGACGTCACCCGGATGTGGACTGCACCCAACCATGGACTGCTCGCAGGGACGCCTTTGATCCGATATAAACTCCTCCACGCTGTCCGATATGTTATTAATGTCAATGTTGCTCCAAGCCGAGACTCGGCCGCAGCGTTTCCATGAGAGCTTCCTCTTTTAGGGGCTCGCACTCTAAAAGTGACGAGACTCCCTAAGAGCTCGTCCTTTCCTCCGGTTAGGCTGTAAAAGCTAGAAGGGCTAAAAGCTAAAGACACTCCGAACTAAAAGAATTTATCAGAGACACATTCGCCTTACACTCCCGATCCAAGTAGATCTCTACTAAGCGCGAACTGTAGCAAACTCTGAGGAACCTTAAAGCACGAACACTGAAACCCGAAGAAACGAACTCAGCAGTCCGAACAGTCCCTACAGTCCACTGAACCTGGAGAGTTTTGCCTTATCCTAAATCTCTCCCCAATAATATTAGTAATACTTTATTGTACGTATTGGTACGTCCGCGTCTGTTGCCGTGCGTGTTATTTACATGGGTAAACCTTAGTAACATTGCATCACCCCGGTTTTCATGGGTTTAACCAACTAAGCTGGTCCATGGACTGTATTAATATAGGATATTTATTGAATTCTCTCATGCACTCACCTTTAGACTCTTACAGTCGTTTTCTTCTGTCGGTACCGACTTGTAGTATATAGCACTCAGGTACGGGAGGCGGACGCCCAGTTCGGTCACTTCAATAGCATATGCAAAGTTCAATATTTCACACACGCGGTCATCATCACGAGGGTGAGTTGCGCGGAAGCAGCACGACTCCCTCTAGCGCATCCGACAGACAAGTGTGGTGGTCTAAAGACGACTGGGTCCAGTCATATGCCAATAATGCAAAGTGCGAATCAAAAACGATATAGATAATAATATGAACTTTCGATAATGATGGCCACAGATGTAATCCACTAAGTAACGAAAATTTATAGATAAACGAAAGAAGCAACACTATATATATATTTATTATTTAACGCGATTTTACAAACATCATATTAAGAGAGGGTTTTTAATGCAATTACACAGCTAGACCAATGAGAAGCCTGAGGTATGTACTAATTAATAAATTGCCGACAGAGAGATTTGACTAATCAAAAAACTCATTCAGCCTATTTGAATAAAGATTATATTGGTTTTAATTCTTTGAAGTTGCAGAGATCTAAATTAATATATACATATTTCTACTCGTTCGTATAAATCAAGGGAAGTTTACATCCCTCTTGTATCCGTCGATTGCAGATTGAGATGTATCTCGAAAGCATAATCAATATTTTTAACAATGCTCTGGTATTAGGGTGAGCGAGCTTACGGAGGGGAGAAAGCAGAATGGCACATTACTTAATGCAATATTTCTGTGATCAGGAAATATGACAGAAATTTATATAAAGCATAATTCTGAAGTATCTATACATAAATACGTGTAACGAAAGTTGCGCGGACGGAGGAGTATGAAATTTCGCAAATTTATCTAAACTTCTAAACGTTTTTTACATAAAGACCACTGGACCGATTACTCAAAAAAAATAGGAATCCCTAATCGTCGCGTCGTCGTCGCTTCAACCGATGGACGTGCACTGCTGGACATAGGTCTCACGTAATGACGTCCACAAGGTTCGATCTTGCGCCGCCTATTTCCAGCGGCTACCGGCGACCCTCTTTATATCGTCGGTCCACCTTGTGGGGGGTTTGCGTACACTGCGGGGTCGTCACTCCAGCACCTTCGGCCCCCAACGTCCATCGATCCCTAATAAAAATGCATTAATGTAACCCAAGGTGTGAAAAACTTTGACACATAAATTATGTCATCGCGTGCACTCGGGAAATTATTGATGATAGAACAAAACAATGTTCTGCAGTATTATAGAACGTATTAATATTTACAAAAAAATCCGCGATACCATATGTCCAACTACTGTGCCGACAATAATGAAACCATATCATTCATACCTCTGTATTAATGCAATCTAATAAATGATATATCTAAGATCTCAATACAATGCTCGATGACCTCAGCAGAGTTTCTCAACAGGTGGGCCTGAAAATGAACATGGATAAGACAAAAAAATTGTTTAATATCCATGTACCGCCACACTCAATCATCGTTGAGAACTCAGCTCTCGAAATTGTTGACGTAGTACACATACCTGGGAACTATAGTCCAGTTCAGTTGGTCCAATTTCGAGAAGGAGGGTAACTGCCGAATCCTACTCTGCTGGGCAGCGTTTGGGAAATTACGCCAGATACTTTCGTCCGATATTCCTCAGACCAAAGTCTTCAAACAGTGCGTGTTGCTAGTGATGACCTACGGTTCTGAGACGTGGTCGCTGACTCTGGGCCTCATGCGGAAGCTCAGAGTCACTCAGCGTGCGATGGAGAGGGCTATGTTCGGAGTTTCTCTACGTTATCGAATTAGAAGTGAAGAGATCCGTAGTAGAACTAAAGTCACCGACATAGTCCTACGAATCGCGAACCTGAAGTGGCAATGGGCATGGCACATAGTTCGAAGGACCGACGGATGTTGGGGGCAGAAGATGCAGAAGTGGCGACCCCGCAGAGGACGGTGCAGTGTAGGTAGACCCCCCACAAGGTGGACCGATGATATAAAGAGGGTCGTCGGTAGCCGCTGGAGCCAGGCGGCGCAAGATCGGGCCTTGTGGACGTCATTACGTGAGACCTATGTCCAGCAGTGGACGTCCATCGGTTGAAGCGACGACGACGAAATGATATTTTATTAAAGACCGTTTTAGTACCTGTAAAATACTTTTTAAATTATCAATATCGGACATTCTATTCAAAAGGTAAAACGAGTCTAAAAGTGTCAATCTGAAGAAAATTGTAGCATCTCTTATAACTGGGCCTGCGACTGGTGAATTGCTTATATTCCAAGGATACCAATGACACCCAGCGATATACATTTACTGTTTTATTTTTATCAAGTTAATCATTACATGAGCGATTAAAAAAAATCTACTACTACCATACAGTCCACTGAATCTGGAGGGGTTTGTGAACCGTTAAATCCCTTGTTTTAAGGTATTTCACTGTAAATTCTAAATATGCAAATGATAGACGCTATAAAAAAGAATGTTAATGTTAACGATTCTTCAAATCTTTTAAAAACATATTAAGTGACCCCTTATATGTGGGAGTAAAACTTGAAGATGCGCCAAACTCATAGTGACGTTGATTAATGTCTCCGACGGTTTGTCCTCAACGACACTAAGTCCCTGTTTATCCCAGGCCCTAACTACGATAAGAATACAAATGCAAGCTGCAAATTACCAGACGAAGTTCCCCGAAATAGGATTAACTTCATATAGGCTGTAATTTCTCATATGTGATGCGGTTGCCTCGTAGCTAGCGATAACTTATGCTCCCGTTTATTATTCCCTGGTGGGTTATCTGTGCATGGATATTAGCATACCAAGTAAGGCTCTTTAAAGAAAATTTAATAGAAGTATTATATAACATTTTCTTAGATACAGTGGAAAGTACTGAGTCGGACAATAGATTAATAAAATATAAAATAATTGTTTATTATTTGTCATATGTATAATATGTATTTGTCGGAGAATAAGAGAGATGGAAGCATAAAACATATGGGGGTGGGGTTCTCCGCCGACATCGTCATTAGTGG
This sequence comes from Elymnias hypermnestra, assembly GCA_015832385.1. Taxonomy (NCBI): domain Eukaryota; kingdom Metazoa; phylum Arthropoda; class Insecta; order Lepidoptera; family Nymphalidae; genus Elymnias; species Elymnias hypermnestra. The sequence goes on along the minus strand of JACTOM010000935.1, from coordinate 1,914,742 downwards.
CATCCATAATTCCATACTGTGGGCGTTGGTGGGTAATGTTGGTGCAATGAAACACTTTATTAATTGACTTAGACTATAATGTTCAATCACTTAATGTTCCCGATATCAATTTACACAAACTCATTAATAATAATAGCTAGGAACGCGACAGTTTCAATGGTCGACCGGTCTGGCGGACCGTCACTTAAGAACTAGCGAGTCCGCCCCCAGCTGACGACACATGACTCTGTCCCACGCCGATAGATAGATGGCGCCAGCGTTATATTTGGTGGTCGTTTAACAGTACAATTCAACTATTTATAGGTAATCAAAACTAAATTTCCGATGTTCTTATAAACCGAACAATTTCCCTCTTATCTCTAATAAAATCAACAATGATGAATTAATCTGTCAAATTGGCACAGTTGAAAGCCATTAAACAAAAAAAGATTAAGACATACTTTAAATCGCATGAACGGCCCTTTTCTGGAGTACAAATTTTGGCATCTATGTCAGCAGGATATTAAATAAAAAAGGATCAGAAAATCAAATCCAAAATACAAAAATAAACAATACATTTTTCATCCCTCATTATTATTGATGCATTTATGTATTCAGCGAGTAAGTAGTAATTTATGGACGTAATCGTCATGAATGTTTAATGCGAGTGCAGTATGAGCGGCTTCGAAACAGGATAGATTTATGGCGGTCCCAAACGAGAGGACTAATTAGGTTACCCGGATTAACTTCCAATGCTGTCATATGAGAAAAAGAACAAAATTTACACTGATACACGAAATTTTTAGACTGCTTTATTGGTCCAGTGGTTAGCTTGTTCATTTACATAAATGAGGTCTTTGGTTTGAGTCCTATATCCACAATATTTACCCTGTGTTGTGTAGTGGGCGGTGTGCTCCTCGAAAACCACGTTAGGCCGTCGGTCCTGCGCTTGATCTCTCTTAAATCATGGTGGGTGGGCAGCTCTATAAACCCTCTCTCTTGAAAGTGAGGAGGCCTGTACCCAGCAGTGGGACATTAATGAGCTGCTACTTACCTCACCTTATCATTTCGTTTTAATTTCTTGAGTATATGGAGTTTAAGCATGTGCTTCGGCGATAAATGTGCAAAGTAAAAGTGGAAGAATTCGAGCTAGTAGCTCCTGAGCTTAGCGCGTTTAAATTTTCTTACAATATTTGTTATGGAACTCCGAAACAGCCGATTCTTTTGTGTATATTCAGTAGACCTGAAATAATTCGCCAGAGGTGGCACAAATTGCAAAGTTTACCTTGAGATTGTTACCTAACAATGACGGATACATTGACGAAGTCAAAAGGCCAATGGCTAATATGACAACAACTATGGACAAGATGGAGAAAATATGGAAATAAAGAAACATCACTAAGACCACGAAATTTGGATTCGTTTATACTTCAAGAACTCGGCATCATGCAGCATCTGTTTTCTCTAATACAATCTTGCATCCTGATTTTCTTTGGACACGTTTCCTGGCGTGACAATCATTCCATAGAATGCCTCGTCGTTCAAGGAAAAGTGGAAGACACCAGACCGTGTGGAGCATTCGATGGATTGACCAGAATAAATATGCTTTGCGAAGTTTTTTAAATGCCCTGCAGCCCTGCCTTGAATGCCGCAGAATATCCGTGGCAGCAAGGGATCAGGGAAAAATGGCAAGCCGTCGTTATGTCCACAATCACGAACCATGTGTCAAACGCGGACGGATAAGAAGAAGTCTTCTTCTTCTAGAGTATAGGTTGTAAAATATTTATCGCTCCCCACCCCATTTTTTTTAATAAACTAAAATAGAGTCAGCTAGTTTTACTATAGATATAAAAACTGAAAAGAAAACTTGCTAATATGAAATATAGATTGACAGATTGTGCGTTGGATTTCATGTCAGTAATAAATAGTTCACCAGTTGATAGTTTTAGTAAGTTATTGTCAATATCACTCACACACGCATTTTGAAATGAAAATAATATTTGACGTGAGGACTTGAGCTATGTAACACACTTTTTAAAACAAATATCACCAGATGTCACGTAGCGCTTATTCAAAAGTAAAAAAATGAATAAGTAATAAGTTCGTGACTGCAACATTTACTCCGAAGATTATAAAATGCCCTAGAATTTAAGTTTTGTCCTTGCATTACGTCGCCTTTTTCACTTTATTATATATTGTTATCTATTTAACTTCTTGTTATCATCGCCATTTTTATATACAGCTTTAAGGGTTTTTTACCATTCATTTATAGCCTCGTTGGAGTAGTAGGTTTAATCCTTTGGCTAGCAGAGGTCCCGGTTCTCGAATCCCGGCTCAGTAACTTTATATTATACAATGTATTTAAATGTATCAGAAGCTATAACTTTTTTATTCCTTTACCAAATGGGAGACAACTTTACTTTCAAATCTTAAATAACATTCAATTTCTGTAGGTAGTTAGGAAAAATCTGTCTACCAACCTGTGACAGAAAACTCTGGTGCCCCTGATCGGAGAGTATCTTTTCCTGCCAAGTATAGTAAAAGATAGGATGGAATGCTCCTGAAAGTTGCCTCCATTTTTATTACTGACAGGTTAGCGCTTGATTGTGATTACACTAATTTGGTAAAAGGCAATTCATCTCTTATGGTTTCTTCACAGCATAGCACCGGAACACTCTAGCTTGGCGGTAGGTCTCTGCTGGTAGTGTGGTAACTAACTGCGACCGAAGCTTCCCACCAGTCCAGACTCAGGCAAATTAGAAAATCCAATGCATCTCATTAAATGGAAACAGAACGGAAACTGTATTCTACGTTAACCCCCTTAGTCGGATACATCCGGTAGTGTCAGGGCGATTGTAGAAAGGAGCATCTGACACCACCATCTCAAGTTGATAAGGGTGGCGTTAGGTTTTATTCTCCTGGACGGGCGTGTGACACTGACAAGTCAGAATACCCACTAAAACCCAGCGGAAAACCATCAACATCCTTGGATGGAGGGCCAGAGGTTCGCTTACACAATCTACTCTTGCACACCGGATGCAGCCGGCTCATTTCAATGATTCATGTAGGGAGCAGGAGATGTGGAAACCTACACATCTTGTTTCCTGGCCTACTCTGTCTGAGTGGGGGAACGTCTTCACTTCAAAAGGAGGCAACTGCTCTCCAACCCCTCTCATTAGCAACCATTGCGTCAACTATGCTAGCTAACGACCTGCCGCTGAGATCCCCAGGCGGAACACTCTTCCAGGGTTTTCTCACCCTGCCTCTCGTTGGTGGAGTTGCGTTAAAGTATTTCCCAGCTGAATAAATAGGTAGTTACATATTAACGAATGAACTATTTTAATGTACAGACATTAATCAAAAAAATTTGAAATTTTTTAAAACCCTCGTCTCATTTTTCTTTCATGTTTCTTGGGTAGAGACCCAATTAATCATACAAATTGGAAGGTCGTGTTATGTTTACGCCTTACCCTTGTCACGTGCAAAAGAGCTGCCGCCGCCGTTATCTATCAGACATATTACTAAATGCGATGTCGACGTGAAATTCTGTTCGCAAATCACCCTGGCGAACCTATGCTCAAATTTCAACGCCTTTTATATTTCCAGCTTTAATCTAGTCGTTACTTTACAAAATTTACAAAATATAAATTCTAAGATTAAATTCTAAGTGTGGTGTAGTTAGTTTACCATTCGCTTGTTTATAGTTTAGTTTAAAGTTCATCATTAATAATTAATCTATTAGTTCAATTTTTGATTGCTTAGAGCAGTTTTTGAAAGCTGTGTACATCATTTTTAGTAACATTTGTTAATAAACGTTTAATGTATGTCCTGTAGGTTGTCCTAAATAAATGAAAAATAAAAATAACATTGAAATGTTACCAAGTTATTTCTAAGTGGTGTATTGGCTTTAAAACTCTCTCCAATTAGTGATGAGACCGGTGGACAGAAGTAGGACGCTAATAAGGTGGTATTTTTCTTACTATAATATCCAAGTAATTCCTTTTTTTACACACTGATATTAGCTCCGTCTTTATGTGCATTTCAATTCGATTTAAGAGTTAAATTAATTTGAAATTGTGCTCTCCCTAATGTCTGCAGCCTGCTGCCTTTCTTGGATATGAAAGTCTATATTTAAAAATAATAATAGCATCCCATTACCGTCCCATTGCTGGGCACAGGCCTACTCACTCCGAGGAGCAAGGGTTTTTAGGGCATAGACCCACTCTGATTCACTGCGGATTGGCAGGCATAGTACACAAGTGCACTCTCTATTCCTTCACTCTCATAGTCCCACATGACGGCAATCCGACACGACCGGAGAGAGATCAGGCGCACAGCGCCAACTTCCCAACTTCGGGCAAATATTGAGAAAATCTTAATAGAAAACTCAATATTGATTTGTGAATTGGCCCGACCCGGGACTCGAACCCAGGACCTCATGTCTGTAGTCGAACATGCTAACCACTAGACCAATGAGGCAGAAAATAATAAAAATCAAATCAAATAGAAATATAGAACCAATGTTAATAGAACACGAAACTACAAACTTTATGTCAGTATTAAAAATGTGCATATTTTTTATTTAATAGTCTTTTGAAAATCCTTGAACCTTAAACTTGTAAGTTTTTTTGATAAGCTTGGAAAGATATAGGCCAACCTGTTGAATATTTACACAGAACATAGGTATAGGAAAAAAGTTATTTTGAAATTTTATTCGCCTTCTTTTCTCTCTCTGTCTCTGTAAGTTTATTTCTGCTCATCTCCAAAGTACCTTTACTGATGTTTAGAGAAATTATAGTAAGACCTGTTTGTTTTTTTTAATTCTTGCATTTAACAAGTTTTTTATTTTGTCATTGTCCAAGAGTGGACCCCTTAACGTATTTAATTCAACATCCAGTCAAAGTTAGAGTTTTCAATCTTAATATTTAATTCAATTGCAGTTTTAATATGCAAAGTTGAAAAGCAATTCAAATAATGTTTAAAATAAGGAAACAGAGGGGATAACATTATCATTAAAACAGATTACCCAATTATTAAAATATTTAATTAACCCTTCCCTTATCTTCAATAAAGCTTTAGACCCTTTTGTAAATTTGTTAATGCTTCAACTAAATATAGAAGTATATAGTTTTTTTTATCAAGTCATTAAGGAGATTAAACCAGAAGAAAATAGTGACTCTTTATCCATTTTTTAAATTGTGTTTAAAAAAAAAACGTGAAAAAAAGAGTATATAATAGATTTAGAGATCAAAACGGTACCATTAATAGTTCAATGATATTTTTTTATGGTTTCTCTATGAAGAGTGTTCAAATTAACATATTTAATTGAATGAAGCATATACTCGTAAATATCGTATGTGCTGTACTGTATTTATATATAAAAAAAAAACAGTTTATAAGTATGGTCCGTCTAATTTTTGAAAAGCCTGTACCGATTTTGACGGGACATACATTTTAGGGAGTAAAGAAGGTAAGTAGCAGCCCATTAACGTCCGACTGCTGGATACAGGCCTCCTCACTCATATGAGAGAAGGTTTTTAGAGCATAGAGTCACCACGCTGCTCCACTGCGGATTGGCAGGCATAGTACACAAGTATACTCTCTATTCCTTCACTCTCATAGTCCGATGTGACGGCAATCCGACACGACCGGAGAGAGATCAGTCGCAGGAACGACAGCTTAACGTGCTGTCCGAGGCACGGGGATGGATCACACCGCCTAATTTTCCCCAACTTAGGGCAAATATTGAGAAAATCTTAATAGAAAACTCAATATCAATTTCGAATTGGCCTCGAACCCAGGACCTCACGTCTATAGTCAAACAGGCTAACCACTAGACCAATGAGGCAGTTTAAGCACTAGTAACGTCACAGGGAACAACTATGTTATATTCGCTGGATCGATTTTGACGGGACTTTCGTTTAGAGATAGCTAGAGTAGTAAAATAACTTTTATTTCAGAAAAGAAGGAAACCGCGGGTCTTAACAGGTTTTTAGGATGTAAATGCAACTTTAGTACCATTACAACTGCAATAACCGATGAACGAAACAATTTGAGGCGAAGTATCACTTTAATATATAAGTAAACAATCCAGTTAACTCATATTCCAAGCTACATTACTATATAACCGCGATTGGGTGTCAATCGATAGTAAATTATTCACAAACCATGGAACACATTCATATCCCCTGTGCATGTAATATCAAGAGCCGACAGAGCGGATAGCCCGGATCGAGTATTTTGTCAAGTGATTATTTTCCACTGAGGCTTGCAATTTACGAGGGAGCTATGACATGTAACCGCGGCTGATACATTGTTGTTAATAAAAAGATAATCCAAAAGCAATTATAACAATAGTCGACTTCCACTGGAAGGTTTTCGCTGGGAAATGCTTTTATGCTTATGCCCCGACCCATGGGTCAGGAGTGTGCGACTTGGCGAGCAAGAAAAGCCTCACAATACCCACTAAAACCCAGTGGAACCCTCTTTATGCTAGAATGAGGTACCAGGGATTCAAATTTCGCATTCATCTCCAACGTTTCGCGTCCTTAATAACCCGAACAGCGCTTTCACGCTCTTTTCGGGTCAAGGTAGGAGTTTGTAAGAGAAACATCAATCTCTAAAAGCCTGCCTTCCTGTGTAGAAACGGACTCTCAGAGTGCGGACGCTGACTGCTCCAAGATGACCGACAGATTTTTGTGGGAATGCACGTGATTATATTGAGGGGACTTTTGGAGAAAAAATCCCAAATAACCAGTTTTCTTTAAGCCAGATTTCGGGTATGTTTTTGAACATTTCCTTCCCGGCGCACCACACAGAAGCAGACTGCTAGACTTCGGAATCCCAGCGCTATATCTTGACATCGCTGATAGGGATTGACCTTTCATTCCCCATTTGAATGGTGATGAGTCATGTTGGAGAGCAGGGGTCTCCTTCTGCAAGGCTGTCATTCTTTTACTCTGCTACTCCCTCTCGCTGGAGGTGGGGAAGCGCCAAGAGGCAGAGTTTTGTTCGTTTGTCCTCTCTGAAACCTTGAATCGGAATTATTCGGGGAAGCCAGAGCTGAATGCGTCAGCTGGTGTCTGAACCCCACCACCCGGATGAAGAGGGTTCCGCTGGGTTCTAGCGAGTATCCTGGTACTGTCAGCAAGTCATACATTTCCGGATGGAAGTTTATACTTAATCCGGCATCCATAATGCATTACGTAGTCTATATTTTCCAGAGATGCCTGATTTCACTAACATTTCCTAATTATTATACAGTGATACATACCCTTTAGCTATAGAAACAATCCCCTAACTAGCCCTTAAGTATACTTCGAGGGCTCATAATTCAGTTTTTATGATTTTTTATAATGTACGACTTATGATATTGAAGACCGAGTTTACAGCTTCGCAGCCTTCTGAGAAAAACCCACAACAAACTCAGTCGGTTGACTTTTTTAATAAAAAGATTATCGAGAGGAAACAATCTTGACTTGATATCAAACCCCTTTTGATGACCTTATGTTTTTCAATTGCTGACATGCCAAAAACCAATTTTATTCATTGTGAGTTATAAAACCACCCAAATTTACACCTGCGAATGATTAAGTAGTTCCTATTTCTAAAATGGAATTAATTCCCTTATAAATATAAAAGTTAGTTTAGTTTTGCCTCATCCTTTTTTGTTGTTTTATTAGATATTTTTTATTCATATTATTGCCGTTGTTGTTTTATAGTTTTATTTGAAGGCAAAGATACGGCAAGTTCAATGGGATTAATACATACTTTGAACCAAATTAAAAAAATATACAGTATCCTTTCACTTCAGATCATATTATATTTAACCAACAACTATTCTTCCACGTTGTGTTATATCAAGATGTCATGGCTGTAATTATAGCACTATATATCAATAATAAAGCAATAACCTTTCGAGTTATGTGATGAGTAATTGAGTAAATAAAACATGTGAGTTTTGGTGGTGGCGTGTCTGAACTTACACGTGAACTCGTATTTCAATGACCTTTTCAAGAAATTCATTTGTACTTGAGTTATTTATGAGGTAGCGTGGCCGCTGTTATGTGCCACCGTCAACCAGTAAAACTCGTTTATTAGCATAATTAAATAATACTAGCTTTTCAACTAGTTATGTGCAGGCGAAAACAGTAATTCCCTTGATTAATTCATAAATGTAATATACGTTTAGGTTTTGGGTACGATATGAATCTTATGTGGATTAAAACATATAGCTGTATTTACTTTCTTGTTTTATTTATTTGACATTGACTGTCTAAAACTAATGTGTCTATACTCACAAACTAACAAGCCAGCCAGAGATATGATACAGTAATTGTAAAGATGGATTAGTATTAAAGAAAAATTAAAATAAGAGAAATGCAACAAGCAATCTAAGAAAACCTGGTATGTCTCAAATACTTAGTCTATTTGTATTTCTTACCATAGATATAGTTAATTGTTACCTTCCTAAATTACTCATTGTTCCTAATTGTTACTCATATAGGTAGGTCAACTGCCACATTGGTCTAGTGGTTAGCATGTTCGACTACAGACATGAGGTCCTGGGTTCGAGTCCCGGGGTCGGGCTAGTAAAAAAATCAATATTGAGTTTTCTATTAAGATTTTCTCAATATTTGACCGAAGTTGGGAAGTTGGCGGTGTGATCCACCCCCGTACCTCGGAGAGCACGTGAAGCCGTCGGTCCTGCGCCTGATCTCGCTCCGGTCGTGTTGGATTCCCGTCACATCAGACGGCTAAAAACCCTCTTTCATGCGAGCGAGGAGTCCTGGGCCCAGCAGTGGGACGTTAATTAGCCGCTACGTACTTATAGATAGGTCTCGATCCCATAGGAATAAAGCGTTAGTTACTCGATAATAATTGATGTTTATATCCCATGCTTTTAAAAACAACAGATTACAAAAAAGTCAATATATTATTTGACTTTTTTGTCCTCTTATATATATTAAAGCTTATTTTTTACTCTGGTATTCCACAAAATTATTTTTTAGTTGAATAACTTACTCAATATGTACGACTTCCTTCAATTATATCAGTCATTGATAAGTTTGTTAAATTAGAAATTAACCGACGATTTGAGAGGTTGAGTTTTAAGATTTCGGTACATACAAATATATAAGCGAAGATGGTAAGTGATGATACATACTAAGAAGTGCGCTAACCTGGTATAAAGTAAATTACCTTAATCTGGCAAAAGGTTTTTACACTGCATCGTACCGGAGTACATCGTTAAAATACCATAAATATGGAGGCATTGGATAACAGTTACAGTTTGGTGTTTTAGCTACATATCTATAACCTCCATCCGAAATTCAATTACACTGCTGGAAAGTTAAAGGATCATAGGATTTATTACGCTTATTAAGGACTGTAACACATCGCGCACAACGGAGGGGGAAGCCCCGTAATTTTGAAGGTCATTCTACTACATATCGAGATTTCATTTAGTATAAATTTCGACTCGGTGAAGCTATACCAACTTTCGTCAAAATATATCGATTATATAAAAAGTAAGTAGCAGCCCTTTAACGTCCCACTGCTGGGCACAGGCCTCCTCACTCCGAGGAGCGAGGGTTTTCGATCGATTATATATAAGACATTAATCTAAAATTGTGCATGACTTGATGATTATGACTTACAATTTATGTATGTCATAATCATACATAGCATTATAACATCACGCCTCATTCCCCTAGGGGTAGGCAGAGACCACGTCCTTCCACTTGTCACGATCCTTGCATATCTCCTTCGCTTCTTTCACTCTCATTAAACCTTTCATGCAAGTTCGTCGGTTTAGAGTATTCTTGACCTGGCTCTTATTTTAAATGTCCTGGATTTGATCCAGGAACGTTCGCCTTGGTATTCCCCTTCCAAATTTCCTATTCCCTCTTGTGTCATAAATCCTTTTTGTCAGTCTCTTTTCATTCATTCTCTCTACATGCCCAAACCATCTAAGCATACCTTTCTCAATTTCAGTCACTACATCTTATTTTATAACACAACGTTCTCTTATTCTTACTTTGTCACTCAGTTTCAATGCAGTCACAGCATTATGACATCCATAAATAATTGCACGTTACGAGACATATTCACATACAACAAACGGCCGCGTCCATAACACTAGCTAACTGGGAAAAAGGGTGGAAATTAACCACGACCGAAGTCTCCCATCATTCCAGACTCTGATAAAATAGAAAACGCAATTTCCCTAATTTATTACGTCATGGGGACGGTCAAAAGTAACAAAAGTAGAACGACATAAAAAGGTATAGGAAGTTGACGATTGTTAAATTATAACTTTGTCCCTATAATTCTACCCGCAGAGTATCCCGGTCAGTAAACTTCGTCATTCGGGAGCATGCATATGTACTCTTATCGCAAGTGAAACCAGGGAACGAACGGGAACTTTAAAACATTCTCCGGGACAAACAAACTGAGACATAAATCAATGTCAGTGCGAGTTTATCGCGCCTTCGCGTTTTGCTCGCGGACATGGACGTCGGATCCCTTAATGCGTTTGTTCTGGGATGGAAAAAGTTTGTTTTACGTGGCTACACCGCTATCGCAAAATTTGCGGAGCTTCATTTACTATTTTAAACTGTGTTATCGAGAACCGGCGTCAGCTAGGGTAAACTTATATTTTTTTCTATTTGCATCACAAACTATTAGGTCGAGAGGACGAGGGTACAGATCCAATAGAACAAGTACCTACGACTGATAGTAGGAGCTCCGAGGTACGTCAGGAATAACGTCATTCATCGTGATATTAGAACGGCCTCCGGTGTCCGTCCGCCAGCTTGCAAGGAATATGTTCCGCCTGACAAGTTCACGCCAATGACAGTCTAGTTCCAAGTTCGGCAAATACTGGGCGTTCCGGCTTCGCGAGCTCCTACTGTTACTGTTGGGGAGGGATCCAGGCTTAGGCAAATCCCCGGGTTCAGTGGACTGTGTGGGGTTCGGGCCTTCATTGCTTGAGTCTTCAGGGTTCGGTCGTCAGTTTTTTAGGGTTGGGTCGTTCAGATCTTGCTAATTCGGATGTTCAATTGTTCGGACTTGGGCCTTCGGCTTCGTTTAATACAACTCTCCTGCTCGGAACGTATATACGGCGCGACGAGCAGGAGAAAGGGTAATCGTGGGTGTTGAGGTAAAAGTGAGAGGGGTCGCCGGAGGTTAACTAATCAAAATCAGTCGCCGCCGGGGATGTGCTAGGTTCGGTGCTCCCTTCCGCAACAGTCACCATCACAACACGTAGGTGATAGCAGTGAGGTTGACGCTGTGACAGTGGCAGGACCAGATACTCATTGGATTGACCAGGATGTAGGACGCTGGCATCACGCAGCCCGTTTTAAAAACGGACAAACATAGTAATGCCCGAGGTCAGAGGGTCCTGCCTCGAAGCCAGTATCCTGCAGAATGCTGCGAAGAACTCACAATACGCACGTTAGATGGAGTTAATATTTATCTCGGTATGTGCTACTCCAGAATACCCACTAAAACCCTCCCCATTCGTATGCTGAAGGCCATATGTTTGCTGACGCATTGAGTTTAGGCAATCCGAATGATATCCACTCAAAGGTTTAACGGGTACTGCGCCTTCTGGCACCCTCTCTCCTCCGGCTGTTGTGTGGAGCACCAACCGCACTCTCCCTTAAATTAATCCATAAAAATTTTAAGGATAACGTATTCCTTATATAAGGTAATATTGAATTGTACAAAATAGCTGGTAAAATATATTGTTTTTGTAATATGTAAAAGATAAAAATGGTTACTGTGGGTTATCCCTTAGAGGTAAATATTCGAATCGAATCGAATCGTCCCACTTAGTAGACTTTCCAGTGCCACGAGATCGGTTTCTACGCGGGGCATTGCTGTTCTAAAATAAAATCATGAAACAACGGGTTTGTTGCTAGTATTTGTATATTAACAGCGTTAAGGTTTTTGATGACGTTAGCCCTTGCGGTAAAATTATACTGAGATTTTTTCTGGTTTCGCGTGTCAACGTGTTATTACTTAAATACTCTAAAAAGGGGAATTATGTTTCTATTACATATTTTACCTTTCGTTGGCCAAGCCACTGTTCAGCATTGTTATTAAAGCCACGAAGCTTTTCAAACTTGATGCCTAGTTACTGCCTACAAACACGTCTTTATTTTTAATTATTTTTTCCTTGTCATGTTAATATATAATAAGCTTAATAGAATGTTAGCTATTTATAGGAATTATGAATGTAGGAAAATTAAAAGTGACTTCTTTGACAAAGTGATTCTAAAGTCTTGTTTATATATATACAAATGTAAAACTTTAGATTTCCGAGACTTAAGGGGCTGGAAAAGGAAGATATTGTCATTAAAATATAAGAAGTCTCAAAATTAATACAAATAATTTATTGAAATCTCAAATGACGAATTGTAAATAAAAATGCCACATTTTATTTGCAAATATTCAAACTACCTAACCTTCAAACGAACTAGCATAAAAACGCTGGACATCTTTGTGAATCTAATCACGCGGATCATCAGTAGAAAATGCACTCACAAGACCTTTCCCTGGTTATGTCGGATTCTCGTCAATACGGTCTATGAGAGCAGAGAGTAAGGAATAGAGAAGGCACTTGTGTTATCGCAAACACATGTTTACTTGACCTACTATTGGAGTAACGTGGTGGGTCTATGTTCCAAAAACGGTGAGGAGGCCTGTGCCCAACAGTGGGACGTTAATGGACTGTTACTTACCATTTTTATGGATAAAATCTCACAATGAAACGAAAGCGCTGTTTCATCTAAACCGCATATATACATGCACGCCCATTGACACATATTCACACGCTTACACAAATGCACACAGGCACACTAGCACAGGCACACACACACGCACACACATTAATTGTGTTTATTTCCTTTATTTCTTGTTAAGGAAGAGCGTGAGAGTGTTCTGACATACTAACCCTTAAAAGAAGATCACCACCTCATATTTTAACACAATGGAGGTTCAGGAATAAAGTATTAAATTTTTTTTATTATTTTAATGTTGTATGCATAGTAATCTTGTAATTGTAGTACAATATCGAAGTTAATTTGTCTAAAAACTATGTAAATATTTATAAATTTATTTATAATTCAAATTCTTTCATTTAACATCTGTAGAATTGTTCTGATATTATAAAACTTATATATATAATCCAGAAACACTAAAACATATATATCTTTTATATTGTATTTTGAAATAGTTGGAATATAAATCCTTTCTGGCGCATAATCCTAAAGCTAAGGACAAGATACAGGATTTCGTGGCGTGTTACGGCTTTTTGGAAATCCCTTAATTCTACAACGGGGGAGTCTAAAATCCATCTTTCACACGCTCCACGATTTTCTCGAATGTATTGCGTATTTTCTTGGCAAAAAAAATAGAAGATTGCACGTGTTGATGCTTACCTACTTATGAATCTATTAAATTTATATTTACAAGGTAGGGAAAATAGCTTTGCATCAATGTAAATAACGTAAATACGTTTGTTATTTTTCAAGTACTTTCAACGTACGAGTATGTTTCAGTAACAAAAACATTTTACAAGCTTGTTAGTAACTCACTCTTTACAGACTAAACGTCACTAAATTACTGTGTATATTAATATAACTTTTAAAAATTATAATGATGATGTTAAGAAGTCTTTTGAAAATATTTAAAGACACAAAATTTACTACCAAAGACCAAGGAAACAATTTGCAATCCAATACGATGCTGTGTAATTTTAGATTCCTATTATATTGCTATATTTATGCTACTTATATATTATGTTGTGTTATTAGGAAAAATTGCTAGTATTGATCTTGTTGTTTTAACGTCGACTGTAATTGGTAGAGTTATTATCTCTCGAATGGAGAGTTTTCCAAGGAGTATATTTGATGGTAGCGTAAAAGAACCAGATTCAATCTCTCTGTGGTATGACAAGAGTAGTTATGATATTGAAACCGCAATATTCCCTTTTACTCTTACTTTCCAGAATGTTTATGTACCGATCGCCGACAGTATTGATCTTCTAGGTATCACATTATCTTCCAATCATAACCGCGGCAGTGCATCGAGTCCAAAGCTCAAACTGCAGCTAAAAAACTTGGTATCATCAATAAGGTCAAACAGTACTTCATACCGAAACAGCTGTCGAATTTATACCAAGCACAAGTTCGATCGTGTATGGAGGCTCAGCCAAGCATAAGCTTGATGCATTGGATTCGGTGGATCGCCAAGCACGGAGACTTATAGGCGACGAAGACCTCGATCGGAGAATAACTAGTCTGCAGCATCGATCTAACGTTGCCTGTCTATCGGTATTCTATAGAATATATTTCGGAGAGTGTACGCAGGAGCTATATGAACTTGTTCCTCCGTCGCCCATTTTACTAAAGAACATCAAGACACGGAAACGATTGGCATCCGTACATGATGGACATCGCGCAAGTCCGCACCAAACGATTTAGCCAATCGTTTTTGATCCGTACCGCTAAGGAGTGGATGCCTTACCAGCTTCCGTTTTTCCAGGCTCCTACGATCCAGGTATTTTCAAAATCAGAGTGAATATGCGCCTTTTAGGCAAGCGCGGATCACCATAGGCTGTATCTACACTTAACATGAGGTGTGATAGCGGCCAAGAGCATACCTATCAATAAAAAATAAAAAAATATTGAAGGATCAGAAAATAGTATTACTCAACTTGCTAAATTAATTGAGCCTTCAATAATAGAAACCAAGATTTACATTACCTTTCAATGACGCTGGGAAATGCATTTTCGTGTTGCGTCTGTAACATTGGGAGTGTGAGACTTGGCGTTGGAGAAGACCTCGTAATACCCAGGGGAACCCTTGTCATTCGTTACTGGCACGTCTAAGGATCATTCGCATATTCGAGTCTAACGTTTTCGGACGATTCCGATTGAGAGTTTGAAGGTGGAAGGATATGCGCAAATATACACCGCATCCTTCGGCGGTAAATGTAACCATCAATTGCGTTTTCGCATCCTCTCGTTAGCCTCATTTAGGGAGTCCACTGTCTCACTAAATAGGGGCATTCCCACCAAGCATAGAATATAGCATCACTTACCATTAGATTAAATCACTAAAGAACACTCAACTAAAAAAGATCACCAAACGAAAAATAGAAAAAGATAAATAGTCTCATTTACCCTAATGTATTAAATGGTTATAATAAAATGGGATCACTAAATTAAACTTTTAAGAAACAATTATTTAAATCGAATAGATCTTATAATAGCGTTAAGGCTTCGTTCTGGACACAATCCCTCAAATAAATTTGCGAATTTAATCAGTAAATCTGGTACTCCCAATTGCTCCACTTGTGGGGTAATTGAAGATACATATCATGTCTTGATGGAGTGTGTGCGGAACGAAGCCTTTAGAAGTAATTGTACTCTACAACTTGGATATAAGTTAGATATAGTCGACATCATTACCCTATTAGCATACCTTTGCTGTAAGAAGACAAAAATTGTATATAAATTAGTTAACATTTATTTTAAGGCTAGATGATAAGTCGCAATTATATTTAATTGCATGTTATGTTTAACCAACGGAGTGACTAAGCTCCTTAAATAAATAGAAAAAATATGAAACAATTATCGACGTCGCCGTCGTCGTCGTCGCTTCAACCGATAGACGTCCACTGCTGGACATAGGTCTCACGTAATGACGTCCACAAGGCGCCGCCCGGTGCGTGGTCGCCACTCCAGCACCTTCGGGCCCCAACGTCCATCGGTTCGTCGGACTATGTTCCCCGCCTATTGCCACTTCAGGTTCGCGATTCGTAAGGCTATGTCGGTGACTTTGGTTCTGTTACGGATCTCCTCATTTCTGATTTGATCGCGTAGAGAAAACTCCGAGCATAGCCCTCTCCATCGCACGCTGAGTGACTCTGAGCTTTCGAATGAGGCCCATAGTCAGCGACCACGTTTCGGAGCCGTAGGTCATCACTGGCAACACGCACTGTTCGAAGAGCTTCGTCTTCAGGCACTGAGGGATATCGGACGAAAATATCTGGCGTAGTTTCCCGAACGCTGCCCAACCGAGCTGGATTCGGCGGTTTACCTCTTTGTCGAAATTGGACCTAACTAGTTGGACTATGTGTCCCAGGTATGTATATTCGAAACAATTATATTTTATACTAATTTATCCATGCATATTTATCTGCGTACACTTAAATGTAGAATTTATAGAACAGTGGTATTGTAATTGAGACACTGTCAAATGCTTTACTTAAACCGAGGAAAATGAATATATATTATTTGACTAAGTTGAACTCATACTTAACGATCTCTCAGCTTTTATATTCTTTATTAAAGTTAATAAAATTAAGTCACGCTCTTAGAAATAATCAAACTTAAAAGAAAATAATTCTTAGCATAGGAATTAAATTATTGATGAGAATATTTAATGTCACTGTTCTGAAAGCGTGGGGTGCTTTGTATGATATTTTGAACCTAACTATCCATCTCCGAATGAAACTAGTAAAAATTGTATCTATAATTAACAATAAATTTATATCCGACACGTGTCGACATTATATTTCAGTGACCCTTATAAAAACTTGTAATCAATCGTTAGAATTATACTTTCATTTCGAAATGCAGAGTAAGTATAAAAAATCATATGATGCACCCCACGCATTTAGAACTGTTGCATTAAATATTCACGTAAGTAATTTAATTCATTTGCTTAGAATTATATTCTATTTTTAGTGGTATTATCTCGTAATATTTATATATATATACGTATAGCGTAATATTTTTGACTATTATTAAAAATATGTCGGAGTGCGGTAGTCTGTGGAGCGTTGGCGCCATCTGTCTATCGGCGTGGGACAGAGTCAATAGTGGCAGTCCGGTGGGCGTCTCTCGGTAGTTCTCGAGTGGCGGTCCGCCGGAGCGGTTGACTGTTGAAACTGGCGCGATCCCTGCCATTATTAATGAGTTTGTATACATTTATATCGGGAACATTATAATCTGAGTTAATTGCACGAACTTTACCCATCAACGCCCACAGTACGGAAATTATGGATGCCATTAATGACGATGTCGGCGGAGAACCTTTCACCCCTATGCTCTATGCTTCTTTCTCTCTTATTCTCCAAAAAATATAAAACCTGAGAGATAATTACCTATGAGTTCTGCTATCAACTAGATGTAATATATAGTCAGAGCACTTGACGGAATAAGAAAGGTTCATGGCGTATTCCTCGATTTAAGTTAAGCATTTGACAATGTACGCTTCCTATACCACAGTACTTAAAATTCCACATTGTTTTCAGATAAAATTGCATGGATAATGTAGTATAATATATAATTGTTTCTCTAAAGTTTAATTTAGTAATCCCATTTAATTACAACCATTTAATATATTAGGGTACATGCGACTATTTATCACCGTATACGGGGTATTAGTACACGTACACAGATTTACGTTACACAAGAGTCGCCGTAATTGTTGTCTAGTCGAATTTATATCTAGGGCATTTGTCACTCTTACAAGGAGGAGGCGGCAGACTTGCTTGGCACAGAGCCCCGACCATGCTGCGTAATATTGAGTGCCAACAACTGCAACATTTACCCTGTTATACTCCGCTTATTGCAGACGACTTTATGATGCCTAAATGTACACTAAGATATTTACTTTGTTATATATTAGTTTACTTATAGCGTGTATCAAATCAAATCAAAATATCTTTATTCAAATAGACATATTACAGTACTCTTGAATGGTCAAATAATATTTATTTTTTCTTTAATGTACGTCTGATGATGGTACTCAAGAACGACTTAAAATCTAAAGATACGAGGGTTTTTTTTGTTACTATCATCATTACAATATAGTACTGGTTCACTCCCACTCGTTTCTATCGTCTAAGTAATTTTGCAACTTATAATACGATTTTCCTATAAACTTTCTTTTGAACAAAGACTTTGAATTTATTAATTGACATCTCTAGAACGTCTCGTGGGAGTTTATTATAGAAACGTATACAGTTACCCTCAAATGAGTTGTTAGTCTTATGCAGCCTACTAGAATTTATAACAAGTTTGTTTTTGTTTCGTAAGTTATATGATGTACATTCACTCTTTTTGTTACAAGAGTCAATGTTTTTATGTACGTACATTTTCTTATATGTATAAGCAGTGAACTGTCATTATCTAATATATACTTACTAACATATCTAAGCTGATATTATAAAGTTAGTCAAGTTAGCCCTAGCCATACTTTATAATTTAAGCTTTATGTTTTTCTGTCATTCTGCCTAAAACTAAGCCTAGTTCTAGTACAAACTAGTAGTTAATGTCAACGGTTTTCACGTCACAGGCTTTCTAGAGTGGAGACCTTCAGCAACCAACGAGCAAATTGTTCTTAATACATTTGTGATTAAATGTTAAAAGTATGGTAAGGTAACTAGCAGCCCATTAACGTCCCACTGCTGGGGACAGGACTCCTCACTCGCATGAGAGTGGGTTTTTTTAGATCATAGACCCACCACGCTGCTCCACTGCCGATTGGCAGGCATGGTACACAAGTGCACTCTCTATTCCTTCACTCACGTGGTCCGACGTGAAGGAAATCCGACAACCCAGGACCTCATGTCTGTAGTCGAACATGCTAACCACTAGACCAATGAGGCAGGCTCTATATATATTTTTAATTCATCTTATTTCTTCTTAAGCAATTAATTAATCCCCACGCTTTTTCATCTTCTAAGTACTCCTTTAAATTAAACTGATTTCTTATTTAGCTTTTGTTGATTAAAAGATTTAAATATTTTAATGAAATCTTCGGAATGTCTTATACTTTATTATAGAGACGTACTCAGTTTCTCTTGAATATTACGTCTATAATCTAAAACCGATTCAATAAGACATAAACCAAACCTAGAATCCACTATTAAAAGGCCATATTTCTAGATCAAAAAGCTTTAAGAATTATTCAGTAAATGACAGGTGGAAACTTTCCAAATATGTATGAACTAAAATTACGAACTCAACAACTTGAAAGTTAAGAAAATTACTTATAATTATTAAACATAATTAATCCATGTGTAATTTGAATATCCTATGAATAAGTGAATATATTCCACTATTTTATTTGGATTATTCTTTTAACTAGAATCAACGTGATACCAAAAATATATATAAATCCTGTAATTTTGGATGGTTTTACACAGATTCAATTGTAAAGGATATAGCTGTACTAAACTGTTTCAGAAAGTCATTGTTAGTATTTCTATGGCAAGATTATTGATGATGAACATTAATCGATGAATAATGAAATAGAGTAAGAAGCAGCTAATTTACTCCCCGATGCTGGACACAGGCTTCCTCACTTACAAGAGTGAGGATTTCAATCCCCTGTACTGCAAATGATTGCACAAAGAACATGGTTTTATATGGAATAATATTTTGTTTAAGGCTCTTAATCATTACAAACAAAATACATTGGACCACCAGGATTAAATAACACACAGCACACAAGGAATATGGGCCTAGTAAGAAGACTCACTCACTCAGCGGGCAATGGAGAGGATTATGCTCGGGGTTTCCCTACGTGATCAAATCAGAAATGAGGAGATCCGTAGGAGCACTAAAGTCGTCGACGTAGCCTACAGGCAGGCAGGGCACATACGAGTAGTTCAGCAGAGAAAACGCAGCGTCGGCAGATTCTCCACCAGGTGGATCAATCAATCCAATCAATCAATCAATCAAACCAACATCAGGCTCAGGGTCGCTGGCAGCCGCTGGATACAAGCGGTGCAAGATCAGGCCTATTGGAATTCATTAAGAGAGACCTTTATCCGGCTGTGGACGTCCATCGGTTGGGACGATGACGATGGACAGAAGCAATGGTTTCGCGGTAAAATGCGATGATTTCTGTGCGGACTTCATAAGATTGTTATACCAGAATAGAAAACAAAACTTTTTTTCTTGTGAACTCAACGTCAAAGTTAAAAGACGTCAAGTCAGAATCTCAAAGTATCTCCAGTGACAGTTAAGGAATTGAAAAAAAGCCTCTGTTTTCACTCAAGATGTTACGTATGACCACACAAACATGTCCCACTACTTTTGTACACACATAAAACGTGGTCACATTTGTCTTGTCTTCTTTGTTTCACGACATAATATCAGCATGTGCTCGGGTTTTTATATTATTCCCGTTATTTATTCCCGTAATTTGATTATATGTTTTATAGTGTATTGTATTACATAAAACAATTTTAACGTGTCTTATTTTATCTAAAGTTCTAGTTGAAATATACATTGAATTTGTATTACTAAATACAAGTGTTAATATTAATTTATTTATGGATTCCTATTCAATTACTATATTTGTTTATTACGCTGGGGTTTTTGTAATTATATCACTGAAACGTTTACATGTGCTACATCCGTTTAACGCTATTCCGGATATTTTCCATATTTAATCAAAACTTCTGTTTAGTCGACCTTTTCACGACTACGGTGATTGGTGGATTTAAGTGGGCATAAGAAATAGCACAGTTTAATGAAGGAATATTTGCATAATGACAGTTATTAGTATGTATCAACGTTAGTATTGTGTTAAAAGTGTTAAAAGAAAGTGTGTAATATAATGAGAATATTATTACTTAACCTACAAATTAGTGAGCGACTTTAAAACAAGAAATAAAAACAAACTTGTAATGCTTTATTTTATGACGGAGTTTCAGAATTCATTTGTTGGATGGAGCATATGTATTTTTAACAAGATACCCGAATCAGTTTTGGCTTTGCTTCCACATCATTTTAAGAAATATGTTAAAAACTTTCTTTTACAACGGGCATGTTATAATGTCGAAGATTATTTAAGCGACAAAGATGTTTAGACTTGATTCCAATTGCACATGAAAACTAAACACGTTTCAAAGTACAAAAACTATATAAAGAGAGTAAAAGTCGAGTTTCTTGTCGTTTTCTTTTCGGTAGAATCAACTTTACCAATCGATGGTAGAATTGTTACCAACGGATAGACTACTGACGATTCAAAAGTGGTATTTGAACCTACTTAAGAGTTTGTTTGCTTCAATATGGAACTATAGTGTAATTGTCTTTTTTTATAAAATAAAAGTATACTAAGTTACTCTTTATAATATCAGTTATCTACCAGTAAAAGTCTTGTGAAAATCAATCCAGCCGTTTCAGATGTCAGCGCAAACAGAGGGACATTAAAAATCATGTCATAGATTTTTAAACCCTCGTAGGAATCCTAGGAATGAAAATGACTGTGTCCGGCAGTAAAGGTATTAAAAGGTTGCTTCATACTTTTTTAATAGAATAAGCTTTTCTCCACCGTCTTACCCGCGTAATTATGGATGCGACATCTTAAATGAAAGTAGTCCAAATTATTCTTTATAAAATGTGCTGCCGGTGAAAATCTACACACAATAGTCGATCCTTGGACACATAGCCCAGCTAGGTAGGTCCAATTTCGAGAAGGAAGTCAACCGCCGAATCCAAATCAGTTGGGCAGTTGGGGATCTACGCCAGATATGTTCGTCCGATATCCCTCAGTGCCTGAAGACAAAGCTCTTCGAACAGCACGTGTTGCCAGTGATGACCTAAGGCTCCGAGACGTGGTCGTTGTCTATGGGCCTCATTAGCAAGCTTAGAGTCACTCAGCGTGCGATGGAAAAGTCTATGAGAAATGAGGAGATCCGTAGCAGAACCAGAGTCACCGACATAGCCCTACGAATCGCGAACCTGAAGTGGCAATGGGCGAGGCACATAGTCCGACGGATCGATGGACGTTGGGGCCCGAAGGTGCTGGAGTGGCGACCCCGCACAAGGTGGATCGACGACATTAAGACGGTTGCCGGTAGCTGCTGGAGGCAGGCGGCGCAAGATCCGGCCTTGTGGGCAACATTTCGTGAGATCTATGTCCAGCAATGGACGTCCATCGTTTGAAGCTACGACAATTGTATACAAGGTGTTAGGAGACCTACTGTACTAAGAAATTAAACATAAAATTAAAAACAGTTAAAAATTGATCAACAAACTGACCAAACAACGACCGCACTCGGGCATTCAAAAACAGCTGACGCTTGAATGGCCCGTGCATTCAAGCGTCAGCTGTTTTTGAATTGGCTATTTTTTAAATCAAATCTATTCTTTACTCAAGTAGGCTCAAAAAGCACTTATGAATCGTCAGTAGTCTGTCCGTTGGTAACAAATCTACTACCGGTTCGGAAAGTTGAATCCGCTGAGAAGAAAACTGCAAGAAACTCAACGATTACTCTTTTAAAGTTAAAGTTTACGTTGCAATGTGTAAAATATTGCTTCTGTGAGCATCTGGAATCAAGTCCAAACATATCTATCGCTTAAATAATGTTCACCATTGTGATATGCTTTTTTAAAAGGATATTATTATAATATTTCTTAAAACTATGCGGAGGCAAATCTAAAACTGATTTCACTATGTTATAAAAAAGCATATGCTCAAAATGTAACTGTGTTAACATGATATGAGCGTAAATAATGCTAATAAAAAGTTGTAAAATATGATTTTTTTTTAATTAACTCAATTTTTTTCCATCCTATCATCAAGGGTATCATTAGTATCGTCTGTCGTCGTTTTCGGAACCGGTATAGCAAAAACTTGTGTTTTTGATACTCCCGTTTTATTTATTTCTAAAAGCAAATCTTACTATGTACAAAAAACATTCAAATCTACGTCTCTTTTCTTGCGTTTCTTTATTAATTACTTGATCCTTTTTTGTCGAGGGACCTCATTTATTTAAACTACCCGCGTTAAAGGAATTGAAAAATAAAAAGTAGGTCTTCTTTGCTTATTTAATTTAAATTTCTTTTTATTTTTCTTTCAGGTACATATATGCTACAACTGCGAGATCACACGGGTAGTAGAACATGTTAATTTATGGGTAAAATATGTTGATTATATTTAAATTTAATAGAACTACATTGCTTGAATTACTTTAATCCTTACTAATATTATAAATGCGACAGCAAACCTGTCTGTCTGTGTAAAGTAAGTAGTAAGTAAGTAGCAGCCCTTTAACGTCCCACAGCTGGGCACAGGCCTCCTCACTCCGAGGAGCGAGGGTTTTTAGAGCATAGACCCACCACGTTGCTCCACTGCGGATTGGTAGGCATAGTACACAAGTGCACTCTCTATTCCTTCACTCTCATAGTCCGATTTGACGGGAATCCGACACGACCGGAGAGAGATCAGGCGCAGGACCGACGGCTTAACGTGCTCCCCGAGGCACGGGGGTGGATCACATCGCCAATTTCCCAACTTCGGGCAAATATTGAGAAAATCTTAATAGAAAACTCAATATCGATTTTTTTAATTGGCCCGATCCGGGACTCGAACCCAGGACCTCGTGTCTGTAGTCGAACTTGCTAACCACTAGACCAATGAGGCAGTGTACTGAAACTATTTAAATGGAATTTGATACACAGCCTAAAGCCAAAGGAGATTAGGTGTATTTTAATGCGAAAAAAGGGTTGTAAAAGATGGAAGTAACGTCATTTTAAGAGCTAGAAACTTGGTAACTTTATTTTACATTGTTGATTCGATAAATATTAATATGTCATGCAAAGTTTGAACAAGTTTTACCCTCAAGGGTGTAAAATAACAAACTTTATCCTTACTAATGTTATATGTGAAAAGTAACTCTGTCCGTCTGTCTGTTGGGCTTTCAGGTCAACTCTACTGAACCCATTTAAATGCGATTTGGTACAAAGATTGTCTAGAATCTGTGAAATGACATAGTTTACTGTTAAGGCTGGAAGTATCGTCATTTTTGGAGCTGGAAACTTAAAACTTATTCAGGCTGTTGATACGATATAAATAAATATAACATTCAAGGTTTTTAAAAGTTTTCTCTTCAAGGGTGTGAAATAACAATCCTTACTAATATTATAAATATAAAAGTAACTCTGTCTGTCTGTAGCGCTTTCACGTCAAAATTGCTGAACCGATTTAACTGAAATTTGTTACATAGATAGTCTAGGACCTCAAAAATGTTTGCATGTTTGCTGAATCGGGAGTGCCCGATTTCTATGCTGTTGTAAGAGCACGCATTGCCTCTTTTTGGGAGAGAATGAGGGCATCGCATAACAGCATTCTTAAAACGATTTGTGTGGGGATGCCTAGCTCTATATTCACATATTGGCTGTCTGTTCATCTGACGAGCAACAGAAAATGATGCCTAGGGACAACCCTCAGCTAGTATATAAGACGCCTTTATATTTACAGTATTTTCACATTTGTTTAATTGATAGTCGTGATTTTGATTTTAATTTGATTTGATTTAATTTGACTTAATTTAATTGTTTTTAATTTAGTTTCATTTCATTTATTTGTCACTAACATAGTTATAAGTTATTTGTATTTTAACAATTTGGGCCAAATGTTGCCTTGAATAAAAACTTATTATTATTATTATTAAAAGGACACCGTGTTTTATTTGTAAAGTAATCCACGCGGACGAAGATAGTTATAAATACTTCTAAAATTATCTGTTTCTTGTTTGAAAATTTAAGACTTTATTCAATTTTAAACATATAATCATTATATAATATTGTTTCTAAGAGTTAATAGTTAACTCTTTAGGAGATATCAATAGACAAGACCCTGTCTGGATACGTATCCCTTTTTAACCGACTTCAAAAAAAGGAGGAGGTTATCAATTCGTCTGTATTTTTTTTATGTTTGTTATCTCATGTCCCGACAGGGTGGACCGATCTTGATGATTTTTTTTAAATGGAAGGTGGTGCTCGTCATAGGGTCCCATTTTTTTTTAAATCCAATTCTGATGATGGCATCCATGAGAAAACTGGATAAGTCTTAAATTTGCGTAAGCATGTGCGCGAGAAATAGACGAATAACTCAAGATCACGCCAACCAATTTAGAAGATTCTTTTTTTATTGGAAAGGATATACTTCAAGGGTTGTTCTGTGATAGTTTGGTAAGGTTCTGATGATGGAATCCATGACAAAGTGACGGAACTCTTCAATTCTTAGGAGCAACAGAAGCTTCTATAGGCTATCCAGATATTTGAGTTGCCTACCGTAACTTCGGTAAGGTCAAATGCTAGTCGAAGTTTAATATGAAGATCAATGGATCTCCTCAACGGCTTACAGTAAGGGTGCGGTTTAAGGCAGAAAAAATAAGTGTCGGTAATCAAATAGCAATGAGCTGACGTTTGATGCTGCATTGCAACACGTTTACTTCAGATTCACTAAAAATCAAAAAATAAATAAAAATTTTAACAAAAAAAGAACCGCCTCCAAAACAGACTTACAAATATATTAATATGCACTGCCAAGTGGACACGCGGGAACATCTACCTTGGCTGACATCGACTCCGAATATAAGAATACGAAGAACACTATAAAAGAATACGCAATTATTTCTTTCTTTTTAGAGCATATTCATATTTGCCAGTCTGTTAAGAAGGCGGTTCTTTTTTTGTTAAAACTTTTATTTATTAACTGACCATTGCCCCCTTTTTTCTTCGTCAAAATGCCGCGGACATTTCTACACGAGCGCCTCTCGTCAGCAGCCATCGTCTTCCGCCGGTAATCTGAGCGTCTTAACGGAAGACAATAAAATCACGTGTTACAATATAATAAGCTTGCCAATCCTCTCTCCTATAAGCGAGAAGGCCAGTGCCCAACTGTGGGACGTTAATGAGGACGTTAGTATAAACATTTCGTTCATCAAATTTCGTTTACTAATAAACTGATTTTAAAATGATTTTACGTGAACCTTTCTCTTTGATTCCGCTGATCTCTGAAACAGCTGGATTAATTGGCATATATTTCATGTAATATCATGTGTTATTTTTATCAGAAATTGTTTTCTCAGTCAAACACGAACAGGAAAGCTAGTACATGAACATAATAATCTAGTAATTAATAATCGACCTAAGCCAATAATATCATTGATAGGCTTAATTAGATCATAACAAATTGCTAATGTTCTAAATACATTGAAATTAATTTGAATCAATAATAATTAATGCTAATATTGTCTTTACATTAACTGGCCGTTTGCACTTAAAATTCAATTAAAATAAGCCATAGAGGCCTAATGCTTATGCACATGCATTTATATAATTGATCTTCAGCATTTACGCGATAAATTTTAGCACTAAGAAATTATATCTAATAAAATAATAACGTTCTAATAATAACTTTCTTTGAAAATATATTAGACTGTATAAATAAATTTCTTTATCAGAGCAACATCAACTAAAAACGGTACTTATACCTACGTTAGAACAACCTATCTTATACTCCTATCTTCCCACCTTAACGTCTCACACTGCACCTAGAAGAACTGGTGACGAAGAGAATCTTCGTCGAAAGCTGATTTTATTCGAACGAGCGTTACATAGCTGAGTATAAAGACTGTATAAAGACTTGAATGAGATTACATTCAATACCTACAACATAAAATACACAGCACGTATAAAGGTCATCATATGTGGAGATATTTCAGAGTGGCTCACTATGTTGCAGGTTAAGTAATAATATTCTCATATTCTTCATTATTATATTACATACTTTGAATGACTTAAAACACAATACTAATGTTGATACAAACTAAGAACTGTCACTAGGCGAATCTTGCTTCATTCCCCTGTGCTACCCCTCTGATACCAAACGCCCCACTCAAAATAATAAGTCCACCAATTACAGTCGTCGTGAAAACGACGACTTCTCAAATTTGAGAAGTTCCGAACTGCGTTAAACCGGATGTAGTGCATGTAAACGTTTCACTGATATAATTATGAGGACCTCAGCATAACAAACAAACATAGTCATTTAATTGCAAACCACAAATAAAACAATCATGATTGCTAACAGTCGGCCTTTCTCGGCCCAGTTTTTAATTGCAAGAGAGGAGAAGAGGCGAACGTTCCTGCACCAAATCCAGGACATTTTAAATAAGGGCCAGGTCAAAAGTACTCTAAATCGACGAACTTGTAGGAAAGGTTTAATTTTTTTTTAATGCTGACAGATTAGCGCTTGACTGTG
Organism: Elymnias hypermnestra; assembly: GCA_015832385.1. NCBI lineage: Eukaryota > Metazoa > Arthropoda > Insecta > Lepidoptera > Nymphalidae > Elymnias > Elymnias hypermnestra. Next base: position 1,887,670 of record JACTOM010000935.1, on the reverse strand, counting down.
ATCTCACCTGATGGTAAGTGATGATACAGTCTAAGATGGAAGCGCGCTAATCTGTTTAGAGGCGATATACCCCTTACGGTTTCTACACAGCATCGTACCGGAACACAAATCTCTTTGTTTGGCGGTACATTTTTGCTGGTAGGGTGGTAACTAGCCACGGCCAAAGCCTCCCACCAGTCCAGACTCAGACAAATTAGAAAATACAATTTCCTAAATTCGTCCTACCGGGGATCGAACCCGGGACCTCCGCTAGCAAAGCGAATATTCGCACCACTGCGCCAGCGAGGCCGTCGGTTTAATGAGAATGAAAGACGCGAAGGAGATGCAAGGATCGTGACAAGTGGAAGGACGTAGTCTCTGCCTACCCCTACGGCCAGACTAAGTATATATATTGTACACGAAATTCTTTGTGATGTTACTCTTGTATATGTTTAATGTTTTAATGAAATACAACGTAAGTGAAACTTTGATGCAAACTATGGTCGCTGCTCTGCTGAGCGCCTTTCACATTACAGCCGGCTGTAATACCGACATGCGATAGATGGATAAAAAGCCGGCGAAAAAATGTTTTCCTTCAGAAGTTTAAACGTTAAAATCTGGTAAAATGGTAGCATTTAATACACACATAAAAATTTTAATCAACTTTTTTTAGCAAGTAAATGTGATCTTATAAAATAACTGCTTTCTATTCAAAACTCTGTGAGGACATAAAAGCGTCTCGAGTGCTTTGGGATCTAGTTATATCAATTTTTTTTCTCCTTCAAAGTTACTGGGGTCGACTATTGTGTTAAAACTCCATTTGAATAAAAAGCGCAAGTTTCATCCTTTTCGAGCAGTGTTTTTTAAGTGAAACTTCTTATGGCACGTTACGGTAATATAATGAGTAGACACATATGTGTATTGTCTGTCGGGTCTTTACTCAGATGCATTTCAAATATAAAAAATTACAAAAATCTTGCATATGAGATGATGGCCTCGTTGACGCAGTGGTGTGAGTACTCGCTTTGGTAGCAGAAGTCAGGGGTTAGATCCCCGGTAGGGCGATTTTAGGAAAATGCATTGTCTAATTTATTTCAGTTTGGACTAGTGGGAGGCTTCGGCCATTTACTACAAACCACATGTCAGAAGTGAAAATGTGGCAAACTAATTTCTAAGTCTTGTTTATATAGGAAAATATTAAAAAGAAAAATATTAGGAATTTAATGAATTTAATTGTCATTAAAATATTATAAGTGTAAGTGCAATATTAAAAATATTATATGTAAAATAGAATATTAAATTATTCAATGACAAGTGGCAGATTGAAATGCAATATTTGTAAATATTAAAACTACCGAACCTTCAAACGAATTAGCATTCAAAACTTTGCACATTTCGTGATGCTAATCACGTGTTTCATTCGTAGAAATTTTACCCTCGGGCGCTTAAAGAAGTTTCACTTCAAAAATTTGCGTTCCGATACGATACTATCAAGAAACTATACCAGATTAGCGCGCTTCCATCTTAGACTGTATCATTACTAACCATCAGGTGTGTGAACCTCCCAGAAAAACAATATAACGTAAATAATGTAATTTTGAACGAACATGTAGTAACACTCAAGTTTTTGTTTTAACAAAACTTTAGCATAATTACGATAAAGTTGGAAAAAACATTTTTGTAGATTTTTTCTATCAGCAAGTGAATCCAGAATCTCTGCTAACAAAGCAAGTGCTCGCACTATTGCACCAGTAAGATTGTAAAAGAATTTGCATACAACAAAACCACGTACGCGTTTGTAACTGTCAAGAAACTTTAAAGGTACTCAGGGACCGGTCAAATGTGTTTATTGTGTGCTTAAACCGGTTGCAGGTCGCTCCTGACTGTAAATAACATTTTCAAATGCATCTCGAAAGTTCTTCAGTATATTTCGTAGGATTCACTACGAGAATGCCACTTATTGGAAAATACTTCAATTTCAAAAAGCACTAGCGACAGGTGCTTACAATAAGCTTGGAAGCTTTATTGAAACATAACGTTTTGAAGATTTTAATACATAAATATATTCCCTATCAGTGTCAGATCACGATGAACTTTAGAACTGTTAAACTAAGATATTTTCTACACTATTTGTGATATTGTTAGAATATAGTGTTAGCGATCATGATTATTTTACTTGTAGATTGCTCTTAAATTACTATATTTGTTTATTATGCTGAGGTCTTGGTAATTATATCAGTGAAACGTTTACCGGTTTTAACGCTATTCCAGGATTCTGTGATTTAATCAACACTTCTGTTTAGTCGTCGTTTTGACGACGACTGTGATTGGTAGACTTATTATTTTTGAGTGGGGCGTTTGGTATAAGAAAGGTAGCACAGCAGGATGAAGCAATATTCGCCTAGTGACAGTTCTTAGTTTGTATCAACGTTAGTATTGTGCTTTAAGTCATTCAAAGTATGTAATATAATAATGAAGATTCTGAGAATAGTATTACTTAACCTGCAAATTAGTGAGCGACTCTAAAACCTCTTGCAGTTTACGCCTTTGAAACCACCAAACTGATTCTATATTTTTTATTTTGCTGGATTTGTCTCGTTTTAAGATATATTGTAATGAAGCATTAATGATGTAGAATCAGAAGTTATCCAACGAACAATGCAACGACTAAAGAAAAAAACGCATTTTTTCATAAGTTGAGTTGAAAGGGAAAGGAATGAAAGTGAATGTAAAGAAAACGAAAGTTATGCTTTTTGAAAGAGATGAATCTATGATGAATGGCAATATTTTGATTGATGGGGAACAAGGGGTATGTATGGTAGTGAAAGTTGGGTATGGTGGAAGAATCACAAAAGTAAAATAAATGCAATAGAGATGAGAGCGTTGAGAAGTATGTGTGGATTAAAACTGAGTGACAGAGAAAGAAATGGTGTGAGAAGAGAACGTTGTGGTATCAAAGAAGATGTAGTGACTAAAATTGAGAAAGGTATGCTGAGATGGTTTGGGCATGTATAGGGAATGAATGAAAGGAGACTGACAAAAAGGATTTATGAGCCAAGAGTGAATGCGAAAGTTGGTAGGGGCAGAAGACCAAGGCGAACGTTCCTGGACCAAATCCAGGACATTTTTTAATAAGGGCCAGGTCAAGAGTAGTCTAAACTGAGGAACTTGTATGAAAGGTTTAATAAGAATGAAAGAAGCGAAGAAGATATGCAAGGATCGTGGCAAGTGGAAGGATGTTGTCTCTGCCTACTCCTATGGGAATGAGGCGTTAGCTATGTGTGTATGTATGTTAAGTTGAGGAAAGTATCTTCTCGTTCTTATGTACGAGAAGTGCGGACTTCTTCAACTACTAATAATACAGGTTTAACCTTCGCTAGTCGGAGAGTCACTTCAAGAAATAGAAGACAGTGTTTTATCTTTATAACAGCTTAAACACTACTATATTTTCGTAACTACCTCCCTAAATGTCCTAGAAGAGATCGCCTATTTGTAAAAATACCGCCTATAAGTGTGTTAATTGAAATTATAGCTAATTCTTTTGTGAATAACGTTTCACTCTATCCATCTATCTGCGTAGAAATGTTTATCATTTCTGATGTGTACTGTTAGAACGCAAATGTAAGTAAAACAAACACAGTCCAGTATTGTTGCTTTGGTTGGGAGGGTAGATACGAAAACCATCTGTCGTTCTCTCATCACAAACGTCACTAGCATCTATTCCACCATTGCTGTGTTTTACTACCCTCTGTCTATAATTGTTTTTGCATTGCCTGTTATTTTTCGTCTATGTATTGCTTGTCGCATTACAGCTCGGTTTATACCTAAATACAATCGCTAATATGTAACACCCATGGGTAGTATCAGCTGACCATTTTATACTCTCACTCATAGGCTTTTGATCTCACCTGATGGTAAGTCATGGCAAAGTACATGAATGCAAATATTTGGCGGCACGTCTTAGCTGATAGTATAATAACTCTAGCCACAGTCGAAGCCACCTACCAGTCCAAGCTCAGATAAATTAGAAAATGTAACATACAAAATTTGACCTACCGGTAATCGAGCCCAGGATCTGCTGATAAAGCCAGTATTCTCACCATTTTACCAACGTTGTGAATGGAGTAACTTTACCAGATTTCAACTGGACATATAGTTTCAGATATTGCGTAATGAATGAGTCACTAATATATGACTATAGATTGTTGCGTGTCAACACTGATGGCTTTGAAATGTTGTGAGTAATATAGCGAAATGTTATGCAATACGAGGTAACTTTAACGAACGGAACAACTTTGAGAAAAGTCGTTTCAACTGTTTCGTGTTGGGTTTTAAAGAGAAGTAGTGCAATATTGTATAAATTCAAATAGTGAAGTAATTAGTAGTATAGTGCAAGTTGTGTACTGCTACTTCCCTTACCTTTTTATATGTAGATACAATGATTGTTTCAAAATATAAACTTCTTTTCAATACACCCTTATTGTATTAAAAAACGTGGCATATTTGAGGTGAGATCACATACGCACGTTTCCGTTTAGCGGTGTTCGTTTTCAAACGACGACAAAAAGCGCATTCACGAATGGAAAAAAAAGAAATAAAATCAATTTGTACGCCCGCTGATATAAAATATGAAATTGGACGTACATTTTGCTATTTTAAATGTCATCGCACGTCGATTTAGCCTAAAACTAATTCTATTTGAATACTATGTAGCAATTTCTATAAATGACACTAAACCTAACTGAGTTATTCACATTTTTGGTCAGTTTAAGTATCTTAACATTCAAACTAATACATAGACTATTTAATACTATATTATCTATCAATATAGGATATGGTCTAAAAAAAGTTAAGCTAAAAATGGGACAAAGAACAAGCTTGGTTTGAAGTATTTATAATAAAATAGAGTCATTATTATTTATTTATTAGGTTTCCAACGGAACTTATTATTAGGTACATGATAAAAAATATATATTTACATTAACACAAGGTGAGTAATATTCTAATTACAGGAAACAACGACATGATATAAAACAAAAAAAGTGCATATGCTGACTACTATTACAAAGTGATAAAATTATAAAAAGAAAAGAAAATATAGTACGAAATCTGGAAAGAGAGAGAGTCGACATTAATGTCAATACAGTTATTTATTTAAATTAGTAACACTGAAAACACATTTCATATAATACAATATAGATTACGTTTTGAACTTAAAAATAACATTTGCTATATNGTGATGCTATGTATGTATGTATGTAAGAGTTAAATAATTTGTAAATTTATACTACTTTGCCACGGCATACGCCAGTTTCACACGCCGTTATTGATATTTCATATCAAAATCTTTGTATGTTATTAATAATACTGATAATGGATACTTATGAATTTATTGAATAAAAATCGTGGCTGGTCTCTGAAACCCTGAAACGTGATCATTTTTGAGGCGATTTTCAATGTCAGATAACTGATCGAACAAAGAACTGCTGATACTGCCTCGTCGCTTCAACCGATGGACGTCCTCTGCTGGACACAGGTCTCACGAAGTGATGCCCACAAGGCCCGATCTTGTGCCGCCTGGCTCCAACGGCTACCGGCGATCCTCCTTATATCGTCGGTCCACCTTGTGGGGTGTCTTCCTACACTGTGTCGTCCGGTGCTGGGTGGCCATTCCAGCACCTTCCGGCCCCAACGTCCGTCGGACTATGTGCCCCGCCCATTGCCACTTCAGGTTCGCGATTCGTAGGGCTATCTCGGTGACTGTGTTTCTGCTACGTATGTCCTCATTTCTGATTTGATCGCGTAGAGAAACTCCGAGCTCTCACCATCGCACGCTGAGTGACTCTGAGCTTTAGCGAACACGTTTCCAATCCGTAGGTAAGCACTGGCAACACGCACTATATATACTGCCTGTTTTTCCGTAAATTATACGGAAACGGGAAATTCCCATCAAATAGTTAATGAAATGGGTATCCGCTAAGCTTTCCGTTGCCTTGTCTATTGTACAGTTTAGAATTGGCTTAACTTGATCGTAGAACTAGTATATTCAAACAATACACCAATATTTAACATTAAGTTTTTTCTGTAAATATAATTAATGATTTCAAATACTGCTTGCAATACCCCTTATAATAATCAATCGTTGCTGATGATGGTAGTCAAGAAATTAGAATGAAAATATAAAATGTATTTTATAATATTTCAAATGAATCTAACGCCCAAAACTTTGTTTTATATTGCAGACAAGTTACTGCTTTATCTTAACAGATGCTCGGTGATGATACAGTCTAAGATGGAAGCTCGTTAATTTGGTAGAGATGATTTACCTCTTATGGTTTCTACACAACATAGTACCCGAATTAATATCTTTGCTTAGTGATACGTCTTTGCTGGTAAGGTAAGCCACGACAGAAGCCTTCTACTAGTCCATACATCATAGATGAATTTGATAAAGGACTACTGATTTCCATTTCGTTTCGCAGCCTAAGAACGAAATATATGTCAAAATTGCGTTCAAATGTAACTGAAAATAGAGCAGATAAGCCTGCCTAGTTTAAGACTATTATCGCTAAACGATTACACCAAAGATCGGATTGTAAATCTTGGCTTGCAAGAATCTGCGTCGCTGTAATCCCAAAGATAGAGTGTTTGGCGGCAAACTCTATTACGAAGTCTGTTCAGAAAGCCTTATTGATAGCCTTGAGGTTTCAGCGGTCCAAGTACGCGACCGACTCTTTTGAATAATCCCATCATTTACTAGACGGATTAGACTATTTAAAAATTGTATTAAATTTGACAGCCCCACTTGCGTAATTTCTTCGTATCCATATAATAGGTTTTAGGAAACCGCTCGCGACAGACAGACGTTAGTACTAATGACATCTTTGATGATGAGACGGTAAAAACTCGATCGTTATTTAAAAAATAATATATTTTCAAAACGTTTATTTTCGTTATGAAACTATTGTTTAATTTAGCTGTACTAATACGATGGAGCGTTAATGCACATAAGTAAGTAGCAGCCCATTAACGTCTCACTGCTGGGCAATGTCCTTCTGCTGGAAGTCTGCACCTCTAAATGGAAGACAATAAACTTCACGTGTTACATTTGGTTATCATATCACGAAATGTTATGCAATACGAGGAAATTTTAACAAGCGGAATAATTGTATGTATCTAGTTTTTCGAGCTGGCTTTCGTGGAATATTTGTTATAAGAAAAGTAGTGCTAAATTGTATAAATTCAAATAGGGAAGTAATTAGTATTGTGAAAGTTGTGTATATTTAAATAGTGAGGAGAATAAAAGTTTTTAGTTAATGTGAGTTGGTGTTTTTTTAATATTAAATTCGTGGTTGTTATATTATGAATTGAACTTGGCAGTAAAGATCGAGATTCTTAAAACTATTCGTGCGATTGCGAGTCATTTACTGAGAACGGGTTTCCTCATATTCCCAAGGGATTGATACCTACGTGGGGAACATCTCGTATACATCTGTCGGAATAACGACATTGTGCTCAAATTTGTATAGTTATATTAAAAAATACGTTAGTTGATTATCTTAATCATTTAACAATGTTTAATTGTGGAAGTAGTTTAATAATTGTTATCATCCGTCTACTAAGTGTGATTTTTAAGAGTAAAGTGTGATTTCTGGCTGTAGCTAGTATGTATAAAAATATTGGCTTGACGACATTCTTCTGCCCATATATCTTTAGTTCTAATTAAAAAACCTGTAATAGATTATGAGAACCACGTTTTACTTTATTAATTATGCAGGTAGTTTAATAATTGTTGTCATCTGTTTTCTTAGTTGGAGTTCTTAAAAGTAAACGTTTTTTTATATCAGGAGCAATGTCATTAATACTATCATCTGTCTTCGTTTTCGAAAGCGGTCTCCTAACCTCTTGTATAAATTTTGGCGTGACAACTTTCTCCTGCCAATATCTCTTAAGTTGTAGTCAAAAACTTCAATAGATTATCGGAACCAGATTTCACATTGTTTAATTGTGAAGGTAAATTAATAATTGTTGTCATCTGTCTAATAAGTGTCAGTTCTAAGAGTAAAATCGCGGGGAACAGCTAGTATACATATAAATGTTGCCACAGCGAGTTTCTCCTGCTCAAATCTCGAAAGTTATACTTTAAAATCCTTTAGTTGATTAATAAGCTTAATTCGATTGTGGAGGTAGTTTAATAATTGTTATCATCTGTTGTCTAAGTGTTAATTCTTAAGAGTAAGAGGTAAATTACATTTTACTAGGCTACCGTTGTATACTGTATCATTAATTACAGCCAAGATTACAGTCTACTGTTATCCTGTCAGATAAAAAAAAAGTTAAAAGTGCATGCGTACAAAGGATACATGTTAGTTGTGGAACTCGTTTTTCAATTTTGTTTATATTTATACAAATCTAAAACTTTAGATTTCAGTCTTAGAAGGAAGGAAAAAGATGTGTTAGGAATTTTATTGTCATTAAAATATTAAAAGTGTCGAAAATTGTTGAATTATATTATAATTTATTGAAATCTCAAATGACGAATTTGTAAATAAAAATGACACGTGGTTAATGTCAATGTTAGAAATTGCCTAACATTCAAATATAAAAACGCTGCACACCTTCGTGACGCTAATCGTCATGCGTCTAACGAGGTTTAACTCAAAAATACCTTCTCTTAAAACTGTGAACTCGGAACTCTTTCATTATAAATACGATGTTAACAGGCAGTTTACATGCTCCATGTGACGAGGTCTGTCCGTGTGCCTAACTTAATGAGATCCTTTGTCATGTCCTCGGGGCTGGGGCATAATTTTATGAAATATTTTCTAAATTTATTCAGACCTAACCGAGAAAATTTGGCAGCGGCCTCCTTTCCTATTCATTAAACATACTTTTGTGACAGCTTTAATAAATACATAGCTGGATTTGGATCTTAGATTTACATTCCGTGTGGCATTAATGATAACATTTTGATTGTTATAGTTTTCATTAATTAATATACAAGTTTTCCGCATCCGAAAACGAAGACAGACGATAGTACTAATAAATAAATAAAATAAAAATGCATTTCTTGACACCAGACAAACAATATGTACTTAAAACTATGAACTTACATATATTACACATATTTTGTATACAAGTAGGTATGAGCACTAGCAACTAAACTAGGCCGAGCCTGTCACTTAGGCGCTAGTCTCTTCAAATGTTCTATATTTATTTCTTTATTGGTAACCCAACAGCGTTTTAACAAATTGTTACATAGAATAATTAAAATGCTTAAAATAAGGCCAATTACGGATTACACAAATTATTAAATAATATTGAAAATAACAGAGTAGATATTAGGAAGTAAGAATTAGGAAACAATGAAACGAAAAAACTGATATTACGTGACCTTTTCAACACAACCCATTTGCATTACATACTACGGTAGCAGGTAAAACATTGTTAGCGACTCAACGCAATACTAAAAAAATTTACAAAACTTCCATCAAGAAATTGTACAATACCAGTTAAACTACAAACTATTGGGACCTCGCCAAATTGTAACAATAAGTTAAATTTGATAAATAGGTACAATCTTTTTAATTAACTGCTTTTATTAGATACATAACCAATCATAATTATGAGGACCAATCAAAACTGCTATAGTTCCTGATTCTCATGAATACTTTGATACTATCTATGTAACTTATTTATGCTGTGTGTTCAAAAAGCATCGCGAATTTTGAATTTTCGCGGGTTACGTATATTCGAATTTCGAATTTTTTGTAGCGTTATGTTGGTACTCATGTCTCTCACTTATGCCGACAAGCTCGGCCATTTTGAATGTTCATTTAATTGTTGACAGCTGCTTTGCTTGCACGTGTTTTGGATCGTCTTCGATTTTTACCTATTCAAAAAAATGGATCAAAGAACCTGTATCAAATTTTGTGTGAAAAACGAAATTAAGTGCGCGGATGCATTCCGAATGTTGACTGTGGCATACGGAGAAGCTACCTTGGACCGAAGCAACGTTTATCGGTGGTACAAAATGTTCTCAGAAGGCCGAGAAGATGTGAACGACGAAGAGCGTGCCGGACGCCCGAGCACTTCAACAACAGACGAAAAAATTAATGAAGTGGAGAAAATGGTATTGGCCAATCGTCGAATCACCGTTAGAGAAGTTGCTGAGGACCTAAACATATCGATTGGCTCGTGCCATTCGATTTTTATCAATGATTTGGGCATGAGACGGGTCGCCGCGAAATTCGTACCAAAATTGCTCAATTGTGACCAAAAACAGCATCGCATGAACATTGCTAATGAGATGTTAAACTCTGTCCGCGACGACCCAAATTTGCTCCAGAGGGTCATAACTGGTGACGAATCGTGGGTTTATGGTTATGACGTGGAAACCAAAGCTCAATCATCTCAATGGAAGCTGCCGCACGAACCAAGACCGAAAAAAGCGCGCCAAGTTCGATCGAATGTGAAAGTTTTGCTGACAGTTTTCTTTGATTGCAGGGGCGTGGTGCATCATGAGTTCTTGCCACAGGGAAGAACGGTCAATAAGGAATATTACCTGCAAGTTATGCGCAATTTGCGCGAAGCAATCCGCCAGAAACGCCCGGATTTGTGGAAGAACAAAAATTGGCTTTTGCACCACGATAACGCCCCTGCTCACACATCGTTGCTTGTGCGCGACTTTTTGGCCAAAAACAACACACTAATGATGCCGCAGCCACCGTATTCCCCAGATCTGGCCCCCTGTGACTTTTTCTTGTTCCCTAAACTGAAGAGGCCCATGAAAGGACGACGTTACTCTTCTCTTGACGAGATAAAGACGGCATCGAAGGAGGAGCTGAACAAGATAAAAAAAAATGATTTTTTGAAGTGCTTCGAAGATTGGAAAAACCGTTGGCACAAGTGTATAATATCTCATGGGGATTACTTTGAAGGGGACAAAATAGATATTCATGAATAAATAAATAATTTTTGAAAAAACACAATTCGCGATACTTTTTGAACACACCTCATATGCTTTAGATAGGTAACAGCTACTTAGTTTTTAGTTATTTTAAGTTTAGTTCTACTACTAATGACACATTCGATGAATTTGGTAGGAATATTCCTTTCACCGAGTATTATATTTATTACTTTCTTATTTGTAAAACAATTTGTCTAAATTAATGAAAATGCTACAAAAAAAAACATTCCACTTTTTAAATGATATGAATTAAATGATATTTGGTACAGAGATGGTCTAGACATTTTTATTTATTCGAGCTCTAGAGGCCGAATAAATAAAAGTAATAACAAAAAAAGAACCGCCTTCAAAACAAACTCTTACAAATATATTAAAATGCTTTAAAAAGTAAAAAATAATTGCGTATTCTTTTTTAGAGTTCTTCGTATTCTTATATTCGGAGTCGGCGTCAGCGAAGGTAGGTATGTGCCGCGTGTCCACTCAGCAGCTCTGGCGACACTTCCACCTATAGCATGTATATGTCTCTACTACCATGGTACACCCGCATCGTCACACCCAGGATCGAACCCGCAACCTAATACTCGTAGGTACGTTACAGATAAGTGATTTTGCCACCCTGCTATCACCAGTCTTTTGTATGGTAATCACAACAACGACATAAAAAACTCAATAC